>PVKP010006348.1:0-83649 GCA_004027715.1 Plecturocebus donacophilus
CAGGGTTTCGCCATATTACCCAGGCTGATCTTGAACTCCTGGGCTCAGGTGATCCACCCACCTCAGCCTCCCAAAGTGCTGGGATTACAGCCATGAGCCACCATGCCCCACCTGGTCATCTATTTCAATGAGTAATTTCACCTATTTACTTATTTGGAGGCAGTTTTGTCCCCTCAGGGGACATCTGACATTGTCTGAAGATGTTTTTGTTTATCACAAGTGGGAGAGGGGTGCCACTGACATCTACTGGGTGGAGGCTAGGGATGTTGCTAAACACCCTACCATGCACACAATAGACCCCAAAACAAGAAATTATCTGTCGAAAGTGCTGAAATTGAAGAATCCTAGCTGATAGGTTAGTCCAGTGCTCTCCTTACATGATTTCGGTCTAATTGTTTTTGTATTTGAGTGATGGACAGGAATGACCACCAAGTAATTTATTACAAGCTGAAATATTTCCTAAGACCATAGACTTCCCTTCCAGCTGTAAGATTCTCAGAATTTTTTCCTATGAGTAGAACCAAAGACAACAGCACAGAACAGTTCCCTTGCTTCTAACAAATGGTAATGGTCAAATTACTTCACTGGTGAATCATTCACAGAGGGGACCTGTTTTGCTGTAGTTTTCTCAGTCCCAGGCAGTACTAGGGGCTCAGTAGATGCTGGTTAAATGAATGAATGAATGAATGAATGAGATACTATGATGCTTTGGCATCAGTGGGATGGACTTCCTGCAGTGATCTGAGCAGAAATTTGGCACACATACGCTTGGCTTTATGGTAAATATAACTTCCATGTCAGCTCTGTGTTCATGTGGTAGCTCTCATTAATGGAGCTCACTGTTTCTCCTGTATTTTCCTGCTCTTCTGTTTTTCCTTTTTAATAGTTCCAGGCAGTGCAAGCAATTAAAGTAAAATTTATACATAATTGGCATCTGCAGAAGCAGCTAGGATGAACTCAGTGTTGAAACCCTGTGCAAAACCTCTCAGAGTGTTACTTATTCTTGGAATTTTAAAGGATTCACTTTTCCCTTGGATTCCCAAATCTTTGGTGGTATCATTTAGACAAGATGATTTTAACTTGAAAAGTTTACTGATCTTAACAGTTAGTATGCATGTTCAGATGAGGTACATCAGTTGGAAGAAAACTTATTACCCTTAAGAAAACATCTCTTATAAGTTCAAGAGATAGTAGTCCCCACATAAGACAAATCAGAGGAAAAGTTTTACCTTTATACCCATTTTCTTTTTTTCTCTTTGAGGTTGGTGGTGAAGAGAGCGTGCATGTGTGTGCGTGTGCGTGTGCGTGTGCGTGTGTGTGTGTGTGTGTGTGTGTGTGTTTTCTCTACTGATTTGAGAATGCATGCATCTACCTACCTTACTTAGCTAACATAGCAGAATAATGGCAACTAGAGCTGCAGAAACACTGGCCACAAAAGATAGGATTTTCCCTACATGGAGGAACATGCCAGATGAAGCTTCTGTATTTTTTCTACTTGTTATCAGATAGGTAATTCCCTGGCCTAGAGGACTCCAGATCATTGTCTGAGACATAAAATATTGACTCTTGGGATGGGTGGAAAATGTATTTCTCATAGTGCCAGAGAGGTTTCCTTCCCTATTCTCACATTATCATTTTGTGGAAAGACTTGATTATTTGGGTTGGCAAATAGCAGGAGAAGGTAGGGCAGACAGAATTTCTGCAGCCTGGATCCCTGCGATGGCCTAGTGAAAGCTGATTGCCTTGACCTGTGTTCCTAACTCTTAGGATGAACGTCAAGGGCAGTGTATAACAGGTTGATATTATTTAGTTTTATTTCCATGTTATACTTCTAGTAACATTTTCCTTATGCAAATGAAATAATTCTTGCAAGTGAAAGTATAATCTTTGCTTGAAAATGAAAAATCAGTGTTCAGAAGAAATTTTTTTTTTTTAGATATATGTACTTTAATTTTTAACTTTAGCCAAGTGCTCTGTGTATTAAATATATTACTATATGTTTCTTATGAAAAGTCACGGTGAGGGCTGAGGTCAGGAAGAACGTTCTTGGCCTCCTTGAACTGCCTGCTGGTCCCTTCTGCACCTTCTTTTTCTTGGTGACCTGACTCTGCGTGTGAGCAGCCAGGCAGCTTTACCTACTGTGCCAAGGGAGGGTAATCTGAGCAGCAACATTAGCCTGGATTGCTTATCAGGGAGGAGGCATTGTTAGGAAATACGTGTCTTTTAAGGAGTGTAATTTGTTTTTGTTTGGTTTTACTAAATGGGTTCTTACTAGGGAAAGAGCAGAAGATTCCCAAACTTCCAGGTTTGTTCTTTTCTAGCGACTGATTTTAGTTGGAAAGAATTGAAGGAAAGGGCTCGGATACGGATCTTAGGTGTGTTTGTAAAAATTAATGGTGTTTGGCTAGCTAATTAGGAGGAAAGGGCAACATTCCCTAGCAGAGCAACTAAGATGACTGCAATTTTCATTCTTGGCTCGCTCTTCTAATTCCCTTGGCCCTTAGCCTGCCTGGGAAATCTTTCTGCCATTTTTCCCTGCATCAAAGCAGAAACTCTGTGCTTACATGAACGTTAGTGAGTTTATTAAGGATAATATAATATTAAATATGAGTAACTTTTCAACATGTTAACATTTTTGATGTAGTTTCTGCTTTGATTTGGGGGGTTTTCTTTTCTTCCTTTTTTTTTCTTCTCTCCTTTCTTTAAGAGTGTTTAGAAGTTGACATTGGAGTCATGCTTGGCTTCATGGCGTGATAGGGAGATAGAAGGGGACAAGGGAGAAAAGAAGGAAGACCGAGAAGGATAATCAGAAGTTGATTTTTTAAAAAAATAACAACCCCTCTTCTGGATACATTATAAGAATAGACGTAGGGTCAGTTTATTTACTTCTTATTATAGCAACTGCATAATTGTCTTCTAGACGCTTTCTCTTAGTTTTTTGAATCTGTGGTTTATGGAACATAATCTGCTATTGACTTCTGTGCAGGCTGCTTGAAACCAAACCAAACCCAATCCCTCTGAGTGTATGTATTATCCCAAGGTAAACAGATGGGCGTTTTGCATTCCTCTGTGGAGTTTGCCTGCTCGGGTTACAGGTTAAAGAACAGCCCAGCATGGGTAGCACATGGGTATTGGATACATCCAGCTCTGATTTGGGAATCTGTTGGTAACCTCAGTCACAATGACATCACATGCTCAGAGTTCCCCAATCTTTCTCAAGTGCGGCTTTCAACTTAAGATGTCAGGATCACTGCCTTCTTTCAGAGTTACTGGTTGACAGCCCCTTTTTAAATGGCTGTGTTTGGCTGGCGACCCAGAAGTGCCATGGCTGAAAAAGCCTTACCCTCCGTGTCCGTAGACCTGAGCTCTGCTCTCAATTTGATTAGCTGCCTGATCTGCTGCTAGTCACTTAACCTCCGTGAACTTTAGTTTTCTCATCTGTAAAATGAGATGTTCAGTCTGAGGTCCCCGATGGATGATTTCATGATCTAAAGGAAGTTAATTAAAAAACCAGTTTGAGCCTTGCGATTAATAAACAGGAAGAGAAGGCCCTCACTGCCAGGCTATAAACGACATGGAAGGGACACTTCAGAGGGTGTTCTTCTGGGAAGGACGTTCACCAAAGTGGAATATTTGTGAGGGCTGATTATTTTCATTGCTGTTTCTCTTTAGGTATTTCTGGGAGATGATTTTCAAGCCCAAGTTGCTGTGTAGACCCTGTGAATTCAACCGCTTTCCCAGTGCAGAATGCAGTGAACACAGACGGGGCTGGAGTCAGCTTCCCGTTTTTGTCTCGCTTGGTTCCCCCTTCGTTGCCTCTCAACCTGTTGTGTAACGTTTTTGAGTAAGGAGGCACGATGTTCTCTGCAGCTGTGATATTTAGCTCTTACTATTGTTTGCATTTACAGAAAGATGGATGTGAATTCCTCTGTGTTTTTATTATTCTCTAACTGAAGGGAGCGAAGTGTTTTTTAGGCTGCCTCCTGATGGGAAACAACCCTGCTGAATGAGATTGGCTGACTGAAATGGGGGAGCAGCCCATAACTCCCTGAAAGTTCTTTCGTGTTACTAAAAAAAGACCAACACGAATGAAAATGTTATGCTTTCTCTAAGTAAATACCGGTGGTAGGAAATGGGAGGTTAGAAGCCTTTTTATTCCCTTCACTGGGTAGAGAAACGCCGAGGGATAGCTTCTGGACAGTCCCCGGTTTTCATTTTCCCTTTCTCTTCATCTTGCTCTTCGTTTTGATTTCTCCGGGATGTAGAGTTTATTGTCGGATTTTACTATTGTGAACTTACAACCCGTGCTGTTTGCCTTCCCAGCTCCACTGCCTGTTAGGGACATAGCTCCCCTCGAATGCAAGAATTTTATGACTAGTGGGATCTTGGCCTTCCATTTATCCTGGTTCCAGAGCAAAGGCCTCCCTTCTGCTCTGCTGTGCTTGTTACCTGTGCCCAGTATTGTCCTGCCCTGCCCTAGGAGGAGGACAATACTATAGCAGTTGACTGCCTTCTTCCTAGGCGTTTTCTCATACCAGGATAACGTCTCTTTAGCTGCTCTTCTCTTCCTTGTTAAATCATGAATCACATATCAAGATATTTTGTCCAGCTATGTTATAGAAATAACTGGGCAAGAATATGTGTATTCTTTCTTTCTTTCTTTTTTTTTTTTAGAGACAAGGTCTTGCTCTGTCTCTCAGGCCGGAGTGCAATGGTGTCATCATAGCTACTGCAACCTTGAACTCCTGGGTTCAAGGGATCCTCCTGTCATCCTCCTGAGTAGCTGGGACTACATGTGTGAGCCACTGTGCCTGGCCATGAAGATGTGTATTTCATTAATGGATGGAGCTCTAGGTCCAGACAATCCATTGCCCTACAGTTTTATTTGTAATTGATAAGAAGTAATCATAGAAAATCATTGACAATTTTGCTGAGCAGGTTCAACATTACTCAAAAAAAAAAAAAAAACCAAAAAACCCAAATATTCCCATGTCATAGATGATTTTGTACGAGGGTTGTTTTGCGTACCACTGAAAGTTTTCACTAGTAGCCTCAGATTGGGCACTGTCATCTAATTCTTCCATCCACTTAGCATGTATGTCTCCCAATATGGTGACAATGAAGTGGAAAACCAAACCAAGAAAGCCAGCATGACTTCAGGGAGCTGGGTACATAGACGGTGACCTTGGATAAATACAGCTAATCTGACTGGGGGTAGCTCATAATAGGCTGTTGTCTTTTTTGTTTCTAAATTTCTTTTTACGCATTTATTATGTTGGCTTGAAAACCATCTTTAATCTCTACATTGTAATTTTTAGGCCTTATGAAGGAACTACTATGGCTTTTAATTATAGCATTAATGTACTTTTTTTTTTAATGGAGTTTCCCTCTGTCACCCAGGCTGGAGTGCAGTGGCGCCATCTTGGTTCATTGAATCCTCTGCCTCCTGGGTTCAAGTGATTCTCCTGCCTCAGCCTCACGAGTAGCTGGGGATTAAAGGCACCTACCACCATGTCTGGCTGATTTTTGTATTTTTAGTAGAGATGAGGTTTCACCATGTTAGCCAGACTGGTCTTGAACTCCTGACCTCAACTGATCCAACCACATTGGCCTCCCAAAGTGCTGGGATTACAGGAGTGAACCACCGAGCCCAGCCATTAATGTACTTTGTAAGGAAAACCTTTTCCCTGTCACCCTGGAGAACCACAGGCAGGATATGCTGAATATTTTCCACGTGCTCCTCCGAGCCCACTCTCTACCCTTTGTCCTCCTCTGTACTCCTGGAGACTAACCCCGATGACGACAGTAATGGCTCCCTTGACTTCTGCTTCAAGTTGGGTCCAGTTTATGTGGGGGCACTTAGCAGGATATCTGAGGATGGGAGAAGAATGTGCTTGGGCTATTTATTCCCTGGACTTCTTTCCCACCAGGTCACCACTGGTTGCCTCTCTATGAAAGGCCACAGGTCCTGACAAGCCCCCCTCCCTCTCCACTCAGCTACTCACTTCAGGTTCTAGCATCGACTCCACCCCTTGCCTCTTTAGGCCTCGGGATAGCAACAGCTCCCCTCTGTTGCTGTCTCAGGGTAGTGCATGCCCCTCATGGGTTTACCTGAACCCTGACCACACCTTTGTAAATATCCCCTTTGTTAAACCTTTTTCAAATTCTCCAATTTGATTGTAACATCGGTTGCCTGCCAAGATCCTGGCTGATACGCAGGTCTAGCGTGGGGGTTGGCACTCCTGGAGTGGTGTCTGTGACTGTGAGATTTGGGTCTCTCATAAGCTTTACACTTGGCTTCTCAATGGTCTTAACACTGTCACCATGGAAACTGAACATCAAAAGACAAGGGAAGGTTATGGATGAAAAAGCTCTAAGACATACCCAATACCCTATAAAAGCCATTGTATAGCAACAGGAGGGCTCATGGTGAATTAAAGTGGGATGACTGCAGACAAACAGCAAAAGAAATTAATGCAAACCCCTAGTGAAATAGAATTTCTAATGGGAGCCTGGAAAGCCAAAGCCATTCCTTCCTTACGTGTAACAACCAGAAATACGATGACTTTTGCTACTTTTGTTCTTGTGACTGATAGCAGAAAATATAGATCCTCAGATGGAGACAGAAGACATGTAGGGACAACAGAGTCTTCAAAAGAGTAAGCATATCCTGAACATTGTCCTAGTCAGGGAGTGGCCTTCTTAGGCCCACATATAAATCGGCATGAGCTTATAGGTCATCTCTGAGTGGGGCCCATCAGATTTCTTTGGGATTTTGGAATGTGTGAGGGGTGAGCAAATGCTCCACAGCCTTGCCTTTTCTACTAATATAATATAACACAAATACCCAGTGTGCAAATATGGTCCCCCTGAGTTTCTTTCTGGAAAGCCAAAGTATGTGTTCTGTGAAGATTGCATTATTTTATTTTTAGTTTTTGAGACACAGTTTGCTCTGTCACCCAGGCTGGAGTGCAGTGGCAGAATCACGGCTCACTGCAGCTTTGACTTCCTGGGCTCAAGTGATCTTCCCACCTCATCCTCCCAAGTAGCTGGGACTACAGGTGTAAGCCACCAAGCCCAGCTAATTTTTATATTTTTAGTAGAGATGGGTGATATAGTTTGGCTGTGTTCCCACCCAAATCTCATCTTGAATTGTAGCTCTCATAATTCGCACATGTTGAGGGAGGGACCTGGTGGGAGATAATTGAATTGTAGGGGTGGTTTCCCCCATTCTGTTCTCGTAGTAGTGAATAAGTCTCATGAAATCTGATGGTTTTATAAGGGGTTTCCCCTTTCACTTGGCTCTCATTCTCTCTTGCCTGCCGCTGTGTAAGACATCGCTTGCTCTAATGCCATGACGGTGAGGCTTCCCCAGCCATGTGGAACTGTGAGTCAATTAAACCTCTTTCCTTTATAAATTACCCAGTCTTGGATATGTCTGTATTAGCAGTGTGAGAACAGACTAATGCAATGGGATTTCACCACATTGCTGAGGCTGGTGAAGATTGCATTATAATACAATCCTGATAGTTGCCAAAGTCCTAGTGAGTCACTGTAACTCTGGATCTGTTGGGCGATTGAGCTCTGAAAGAAGTAGATAGCAAGTCCAGTGGAAATCTTTGACTTGAGGAACCATTTACCTCAGTGAATAGGAGATTTAGTTGCATGACAACCCTTGCCCAGGTAAATATGTGTGTGTACACATGTGTGCACATGGTGGGGTTGGTGGTATATGTAGTTATTATCACAGATTGGGGGAAGTCAAGGTTTTATGGACCTTGAAGCTTATGTAAGTTTGAGAGCCCTGTTTAGGAAAAAGCATAAAATATTGTGAACACAAAGTTACCTAACAAAGATATCAAAGTGAATATTTATTTAGGAAGGGGAAAAAGGTCACAACAAATGACAAGATTTCAAAAATGGTAATTCCCAAATATTATAAAATACAGAAAAATAACAAGCAGCTGATTAATAAACATGTTCTGACGCACCTGTGCAGTATTTTCCCTGTTACATTTTTAACAACATATTGCTTGATGGCCTCTTCATGTGACAATAACTTTGTGGTATTTTCTATGTAGAGAAAAGAGCCTTTCATCTTTCTTCTAGCATAGTTTATTGAAATTTATCTTTTATTTTTGGTAGCTGGGTTTCATAAAAGAATCTCATACACAGATGTACTCACTGCTATAGTTTTAGGTCAATAAATATAGGAATTCTGATCATCTCCATTTCACATAGTGGCCATTAAAATGTATATGGTGCATTTATAATTATATCTGTTTCCATATTAAGTGTATTTATGACAGGAGAGAACTTCCATTTTGACTCTATGTTGATGAAAACAGAAGTCTCTCCTCCTAATATTACAGGTCTGATGGCTGGAGATTTTTCTATAAACCAGCTTTCTGCTTTGTACGATTCAAACCTTGTTTCTCTTCCACTACGTAACTAACTCCAGTGTTGGATATGAAGGAACACATTCCTATCATGACATGGCTTCTGGTCTTGCATTTCTGTATCATGACTGTAGATGAGTCACCATAGTAAATAGTTAAAGTTTCTGGAAATCATTTCTACACTTTGCAGTAATAGCTAATGGAAACTTAACTATGCAGGGAAGTGACCGTGAACCCATCCATATAGTCCGTGAAACTCAAAACTAAATATAACTCTAACTCAATCTCCCCTTAGCCAGATTCTTAAAAAATACTTCTCGAAAAGTACCAATACCAGTGCCATTCCAATGCTGACCTGCAAGAGGGGAGGTCAGAATGGGAAGATGTTAGTCTTAAAAGATTGTGATTAAAATATCACTTTTTGGTACAGATTTTACAGACCTATGGACAAGAGAATAAAGATGCGGCCTTTGAAGGGGGCCCCTGAAGCTGAAGCATGATTAGCTTTGTGGAAAGTTTATCAAGCATTAAAAAACCGACCCCAGGTTTTATCACCTAGAATTGACTTTTAGGATACACAGATTTTATTATTTCATTTGGTTATTTTTTTCTCCACTTCTTTCCTCTTTCTAAAATTTCCTTTCTTCCCCCAAAGAAGGAGAATGGCAGCTCCTTTTAAAATTACTCAGTTCATTTGCTTTCCTTTTGTTCTCTTCTTATCCTCCCCATTGTTTCCCTCTACCCCCTCTTGCTCCTTTCTTTTGCTAGAAATACACAACTTACTTTCATGGGTGTCATGTCTACCTCCAGTTACCACCCCCATGTGGTTTTGGGGTCCGGTGGAAGGAGGGTCCCGGTTCCCTCCTCCCTGCTTGGCAAGGAGCATGGAGGAAGGGACAGGGACCCTCCTTTTCTGTGGCAGAAGGAGCCTGGAGAGGACTGGAGGAAGCTCTTTCAGGGAAACAGCGGGTGTTTTTGTTAGGCCAAGAGACTCGTGATGGCCTTCAGAGGGTGTAGCTGAATTACATCATAATTACAACCTTGGAATGGTCCCTGTGGAGGTCGTTTTGTTTTAGAATGTACCAGAAGCTGAGTCACTTTGTCAGAGGTAACTTGGCGTGCATTTCATGCTTGCCGTCATTCTCATGTGACTCCTTTTTTGATCACCCCTTTCCTTAGTGACTAAGGTTGGTTTTAACAAGGTTTCCATCACCAAGACTGTTGAGTTGCACCTGTTTTGTCTGTATCACCACATGTAAACAAATAAAACACCTGCCACCCCGACAGGCTTTGAAAAACAGCGGTTAGCATAAAGGCTTAGTACAAAATTGAAAAGTGTTGGTAATTAGTTTTGTTTGTTTGTTTGTTTTTTGAGATGGAGTTTCGCTCTCATCGCCCAGGCTGGAGTGCAATGGCGTGATCTCTACTCACTGCAAGCTCTGCCTCCCAGGTTCAAGCGATTCTTCTACCTCAGCCTCCTAAGTAGCTGGGATTACAGAAGCAAACCACCATGCCTGGCTAATTTTTGTGTTTTTAGTAGAGACAGAGTTTCGCCATGTTGACCAAGCTGGCTTGAACTCCTGACTTCAGGTCATCTGCCCACCTTGGCCTCCCAAAGTGCTGGGATTACAAGTGTGAGCCACCATGACCAGCCAGTAATTAGTTTTTTATGACTAGTATTCAGGAAGCCAGGGGCAGTGGGATTGGTGGTTTAGCAAATTTGTCATTAAAACAAAACTGGGCCAGGCCTGGTGGCTCACGCCTATAATCCCAGCACTTTGGGAGACCAAGGCAGGCAGATCACTTGAGGTCAGGAGTTTAAGACCAGCCTGGCCAACATGGTGAAACCCTGTCTCTACTCAAAATTTTAAAATTAGCTGGGTATGGTGGTGCATGTCTGTAGACCCAGCTACTAAGGAGGCTGAGGCTAGAGAATCACTTGTACCGGGGAGGCGGAGATTGCAGTGATCCGAGATTCCACCACTGCACTCCATCGTGGGTGACAATGTGTGACTCCATAAAAAAAAAAAAAAAAAACAAACGGAACCCACACTGGAGAACTTTGGGATATGATGATCTCTAATTGCACTGTACATATGGTAGTCACTCACCACATGTGGTCATTGAGCATGTTTGAAATGACAGTATTTTTGATATATTAGATTAAATAAAAATCTTAAAATTAATTTTACCTGTTTCCTTTTACCTTTTTAATGGGGTTACTAGAGAAATTTAAATTACATATGTGTGTCACATTCTATTTCCACTGACGGTGCTGGCCTGTAATACACCATTCCGTGTGCCTGAAAGCATATTAATGGTGTCTTAAAGGCTTCCTGGAAGTTTAGGGAGAGGTTGTTTTCGTTTTCTGTAGGACTGGGCAGGGCTTAAAATTTTTTTAAGGTAAAACAAAACTGAAACATAATGAATCACAGTAGCAGGCCATTCTCATTATAAGGAATGAGAGTTAGGATTATGAAACCTCTTGGGGGACGTAACAAGTCAAACAACAAAATAAGTTCTCAGCTTTTAGGAAAATATTGCCCTGAAAGGTTATCTCTTGTAACCCTGCTTCCGCAGATTATAATTCAGCAGTTGCTGTGGATGTGTTTAGCCTCAGGCTTCATTACATTGGTGTGGAGAGAGAAAAATAGATAGTTCTCTCTCCTTCGGACTTTTAAGTCATACCTGTTATTTGCCTCCAGGGAAAAAAATTGATGTTGGGATTTATAGTTGTTTATCATTTGTGCTTCCAGCATATGGACTGTGCATTAATTTGTTTCTCAGGGTCAATTTTGGTATCATCATTGCCAGTGGACATTTGTTAGAATAACTCGTACTTTCGGGTTTTATTTTCGGGATTTATTTAATGACAAGGGTATCCCACAAAACTTTGATAATCAGCTGGTGGCTGAGCTGGTACTACTCTTGCTAATTTAGTATTGTTTATGTAATTTTGATGATAAAATGAACCTCGTAAAGGAATGCTCTGGAGTCTGTCCTAGAAAGAGGACTTATGCCTAAATCAGTTGAACTCCCAAAGGCTTTCCAACTCTTGGCCTTTGCTGTACTGATTTGTATGTAGTTTTCCCTTCTCCTTCTCTAATTATATATTTCTGTTTTCAACACAGCAGATACTTAACAGATTCTTTTTGCAAGGTTGTCAGATTCTGAGATTGTCACCAAGAAGAATTGTAATCTTTCTTGCACTTGAGATTGAGGTTTAAAGACCTGAGTTTGATTTGGTGATTTTTCCAAGCATTGATCCAGTTCTTTACAGTAAGAATGATGATCGCCTTCTATTAGAGGTTTCAGGGTAAACCTGACCTGTTGCCTATTTGTCTTGGGAATGAATTCGGTGAAATGTATTAACAAGTAATTTAATCCATCCTCCCACTTTGCTACCACACCCTGTCCTTGCACTGTCTGTAGCCTTCTGCACATAAAACAAGATACATCATAACATTTCCATTTTTTTGTCATGATTTTCTCTACTGAAGTTGCCTATATAATGAAAATATCTTACATAACTTCCTTTGGAAGATATGGATACATTTTCTTAACCTTTTCTGCTTTGGCATTGCACTGTATTTTAGAGAGATTGCTTTAGTTTTTGTGCCTGTCATGGTGCCCAGCCTTTCTCACCAAGGATCTGAGTAGATTTTTGTTGAATGAATGATTTCTTGTATTTTCTGTCAGTTTCCTGTGTTTGACCATCCCCAAACCATCTCCATTTCCTGTTTCCTTCATCCTTACTTGTTATGTCCAGCCTCTGCAAACAGTGGTTTTCAGAACATCTCTTCCAGGTTCCACTGTTTGAGGTCTTTGCCTTGTCCTCCTCATTTGCATCCTGCCCTCTGGTGACCCATCCCCTCATGAGCCAGGGCAAGATTCCCATGGGTGCTCATGTTTCACTTTAGGATATGGGGTGATGCCCAACAACTATTGTGGGATTTGTATCCTAAACTCAAATCTTTATCAGTAAACTTTATTTTAGTAACTGCTTTAAAACATGGCTCACACTGGTTGGTTCTAGTCAAGTCAGAATTCTTCCAACTTGTTGTGTTTTAGCATTTAAAAATGTCCTGTGCTCTTCCCTAGAAGTCTTAAGTATCCTAATATCTAAGATAGTTTAAATACGCTTTTACCTGGGATTGGGGCATGAACAGATACTTCTCAGGCCCCTTGTGGAGCTGACTCTTGTGCTTAGTCTAAGAACTAGACCTGATGCAAATGAGAAAAAAAGAGAGAACTCGAACTTCCCTTTCTTAAAACTCACTGTGTCAAGGCACAGCCATGAGTTTGGAAATTTGGGGCATGACTACCCAATCCTTTGAAAATGTCTTAAGACTGGTCCACATGAAGGGAATTCTAAAGTAGTGTTTCTCCTTAAGCTGATGAACTATTCATGAGTTTGTCTTTGAGAATCAGAATGCACTGAAGTTGGGCTTGATGCCTTATTAGAGTCAATGATTCACTAAATCTTCATCCTTGGAAACAATCTGTGGATTCTCTTTGTAGCAATATCCTATTAACAGAGAGGACTTTCACATTCCCATGCATGCCAGAGAAAAGACCTTGGACCCCATAGCTTCTGAGGAAGGGAGAGAGATTTGCTCTGCCCATTGTATCTTCTTTCCTCACTGCCTTATAATGACCAAGGACTGCCTTTGGCTGTGAATCACTTTATAGAAAGTGATATGAAGCATAAATGAGCTATAACCAATTTAGGGAAAGCTTGAAGCCAGGCATTGGGAAATCTCTGCCAATATGTAATACTCGTACTAAATTCTGGCTTAGTAGCTGGCCAAAACAGATTTATAGATAATCCCCATTTATGAAAACATTCTACTGAGAAGCACTGTGCAGTTACTTTTTAATAGCTTATCTGATAATAATTTAGG
Organism: Plecturocebus donacophilus; assembly: GCA_004027715.1. Lineage (NCBI taxonomy): Eukaryota > Metazoa > Chordata > Mammalia > Primates > Pitheciidae > Plecturocebus > Plecturocebus donacophilus. The sequence goes on from PVKP010006348.1 coordinate 13,304, forward strand.
CTCTTGCTATTCCAAGATATCTCACAGATTTAACGAGAGAGAGAGAGAGAGAGGGAGAATGTGTGTGTGTGTATATGTGAGAGAGAGAGAGAGAGAGAGAGACTGTTGGAGTCACTAACTAGAAAAGCCTAATCACAGAAATGCCAAATAAATTATACTAGCAGGTGGCCACTGACTTTAGACATAGGTTTTTCCTATTATTCAGAAGTCAGTCCTTGCTGATCTAACCATACCAATGAAAAGAAAATAAACAAAATAAAAAGTGATTCATGTTTCCTGAGAGCATAAGTCCAATATATTTATTTCAGGCATTCCTGGGCATGTCAGTTTATACTTTGTATATTATTTCCACAAAGAGAATCCACACATTTTTCCAGAGATAAAGATATAGTGAGTACATTAACTCTGAAAAGGAGTCAAGCTCACGTGTAGTGAGAAACGTGAATGTTTCCTGTAAGAAACTGATTCTCCAGTAGAGGGTGGTAGTGTTCCATACCCCCAGCCTGTATCTGCAACCCTTCTGGGCTCTGTTCAGATGAATGAACTGATAAATGGTTTTAATTGAATATCTTATTCTCACAGTACATAATGTAAACAAAGACCAAATTCAATGAGCATTTATAGAGGGTGTCATGTGTGAAGCACAGACCAGGTGCATTGGAGGCATTGAAGATGACTGAACACTAACTTCCCTAGGTGTTCCTGAAGGCAGTGCCCCTCGCTGTCTTTAAGAGAATGGGCTGGAGAGGTGGGCACCTTGTCCTGGGATCCTGGTGCTGCCACTGTAGGTGAAGGGATCTTAGGGGAAGTTATTTCATCTTTTTCAGCCTCTGGTTTCTCATCCGTAAAATGGGTACAATTATATTTACCACTTACTTCACCTCTACTATACTGAAAACAGGGACCTGCTGGCGGCACACACACAGACAAGTACTCCTGCAAGACAAACATGCCACAGTCAAGATGAGATAAGCTGCTGTGGCAGCAGAGAGTAGGGTGATGCATTCAGTCTAGTAATTAGAAGGCATTTAAAGTAAAAGTAACCTTTGAGCTGAGTGTTGAAGGTAATTAAAGTTCTGTTGATCAGTGGGTGGAGAGGATGTCTGTAACAGTATGAAGGACATTCCAAACCGAAGGAACATAGATAATTTCATTTTGTTTATTTATATCTAAGGCTATTATTTTATATGTATGGCAAACTCATAGTATTTCACAAAGGCTATTCCATGTATCCAAACTATTAAGTTTTATTCAGCAAAAATTATATGTAGCATAGAATTCTCCTATTAAGAGATTTGCAAATGTCTGAGTTAATTCATCTAGGTACTCCCGAAGTTCATGTATTTGAAAGCAACAATAGTTTCTAATATGCTTTCTATTTGAAAACAACAAATAAAGTAATTGTTTAAATATTTTTCTTTTTAAGAACAAATGCCTTGAGAGCTTCTGAATGTCTAGTGAGGGAAAGCATATTATGATTGATGGAGTTGATTTATTATTTATATAAATAATTCTAGCTATGGTGTGTTATATCATTAAAAAAATTTTTTGTTATTATATATTGTTCAGTGTTTAGTCATGACAGACCAGTGATTAATGACAAGAAATTTAAAAAACACTGATGTTAAGATATAAATGAATCACTTTCATCGTTTAAATTATTTTAATTCTGCAAATTCTTATTCTCAAGTTGCTCTTCTCCAGATTTATAAGTTTCATGTATCTCATTACAATTCTGTAACTCATTAGAATATCTATGCTATTTTAAAAACCAAAGTTTTTTAAAGATCATATATTAATAATTGTCTTTTTGGTTATTAGCAATATAGACTTCTTTCACTTGCAATGTGGTAAAGAGAAAAGATTTGAAAATAAACAAATAAAATCTTATTTTTTAGCTTATTATTCATAAAGAATTAAAGAATGAAAATCAGCCAGCTGAATTTTTTAAGCTCAGAGTATTAGAATTCTAAACATCTGGTCATGTTGCTCTAATGAAGAGTTAAAATTCAGTGTACATTTTTTTTTACTTTGCATATGTTTGAATATTTCCATAATAAAAAATAAACAAAAGTATAATGAACCGCACGTACCCATCACCCAGCTTCAACACTCTGCCATTCTTATTTTATCTAAATTTCTACACCCTCTCTTATTTTTAACAGTTGTTTTTAAGGCATGATTGACATACATTGAAATATACAAATCTTGGCTATAGAAGTTTTACAGATAGATATATCTATGTCACCCATAGACCTCTATCACAATATCAAATATTTTCATATCTCCAGAAATTCCCTTGTGTTCCTTGTCAGTGAATCCTCTCACTCCCAGACAACCATGGTCCTAATTAGATTTGCCTGTTCTAGAACTTCACATAAATGGCCTCATGTACTATGCACTGTTTTGTGTAAGGCTTTTTCTGCTCAGTGTAAGGTCTGTGTGATGCCTACATTTTGTTGTTGAGCAGTTCATTCCTTTTTATTACTGAGTAATATTCCATTATATAGGTATATCACAATTTGATTATCCATTCTATTAATGGACATTCATGTTGTTTATAGCTTTTTACTAATATGAATAAAGGTGCTATAAACATTCTTGGAAAAGTCTTTTTTGTGGATGTATGTTTTCATTTCTCTTGGAAAAAGGTCTAGTTGTGGAATTGCTAGGTTAGAGGGTAAGTGTATATTTAACTTTATAATAAGAAAAATGTCAAACCTTTTAAAAAAACTGTTGTAACCATTTTATATTCTCACTAGAAATGTATTAGAGTTCCAGTTGTTTCACATCCTCACCAATATTTGATATTTTAATTTGCCATAGTGATATCTTGTTGCGATTTTAGTTTGCATTTACCTCATGACTAATTATTTGAGAACTTTTAAAATGTGGATAATACTCATTTGCATATCTAACTTAATGAAGTATCTATTCAAGTCTTCCTAACCCTCCTCCGCCCCATTTTTAACTTGTATTATTTTTCTTATTGAGTCGTAGGAGTTTTTAAAAAACTATATTCTAAATATAAATTCTATGTCTGCTTTATATTTTGCACATACTTTTCTCCCACTCTGAGGTTTGCCTATTTATTAATAGTGTCTTTTGATAAATGGAGTGTTTAATTTTGGTGAAGTTTAAGTATTCATTTTTATGGTTTTCTATTTTTATTATCCTATCTAAGGAGTTTTTGCCTAATCCCAGGATAACAAAGATAGCCTACATTTTTTATGACAATGTTTTGGTTTAGATTTTAAATTTACATCTATGATTCATCTCAAATATAATTTTTGTGTATGGTGTGAGGTAGGGGTTGAGGTTAATTTTTTTCACATGGATATATAATTGTTCCAGCCTTATTTGTTGAAAAGATCCCCTTCCTCATTAAATTGCACTGGGGCCTTTATTAAAAAAACAAAACAAAACAAAAAAAAACCAATCATTTATAAGTGTAGATCTGTTTCTGAAATTCCTATTCTGTTTGATTTATTAATTTGTCTTTCATTATGGCAGTACTACACCATCTTAATATAGCTTTATGGAAATTATGCCATGTAGTATAAGTTTTCCATCTTTGCGTGTGTGTGTGTGTGTGTGTGTGTGTGTGTGTATGTGTATGTGTGTTTAAATTGTTTTTGGCAATCCTAGACCCTTTCCATTTTCATGTCTATTTTAAAGCCAGTTTGCCAACTTTTATCTAAAACACCTTCTGAGAATATTATTAGGGTCACATTGAATTCACAAATTAATTTTAGGGAAATGGAGATCTTAATATTGAATCTTGCAATCCATAGACATGATATATATCTTCACTAATATAGGTTTTCTTTAACTCAGTGATTATTTATAGTGTTCTATGTAGATCATTCTCTCTCAGTGAGGTTTTACAAAAGAAGTAATCCATAAAGCTCTAATTCATCCTTCATATGTAATGAATTAACTCATTGCTTATGCATCTGGAAATGTATTAACTTGGTAGCATTCTTGGTAGAATCAAGAGTAGAGGCACAGGCTGGATGTGGTGGCTTGTGCCTATAATCCTGACAACTTGGGAGGGTGAGGTGGAAGGACTGCTTGAGCCCAGGCAACATAGTGAGATCCCATCTCAAAAAAAAAAAATAGAATCATTAAAATAACTGTTTTTGCTTAATTCCCTCATGGAATGAGGCAACATCTTGCAATACTGTGGTATAATATCACAACCAGTATATCGACACCAATTCAGTCAAGATATACAACAGTTTCATCACCACAAGGATCCCTGAGGCTGTCCTTTTATAGCAGATATAACTGTTTATAAAAATTTACTTTTTACTTCTGGTTGGTAGTACTATCATGCTAAATATGTTTGGATGTATATTTCTTTCAACAATGTCTCTCAATTGGTTTAAATGTTCACTTCCAGTTTTATTAAGGTCTACCATTGATACAGAGTTATTTTATAACTCTAAATAATATATTGCTATTTTTTTATCTGACTTTAGATAATACCTTCTTACTCCCATTATGTAGAATGAGGACATTATCACCCTTTCACCTGACTTCTCTTCTCCTATCCACACTTTCTGTCTTTTGACTGCTGTCAGCTCTGCCTCACTTTCGCATTGTCAAGGTTTATGTATTTTAAACTTTTATGCTTTCTTGTTTATGATAGGTTGATTTTTAGAGCTGGAAACCAATAGAAATTATTTGTAACATTAAAATTGTGCAATTATTTTTCAATGCAGAAGGAGATATTGTGGCGGGACCCAAAGAGAATAAATTATTCTGAGCACTAAATCTGTCTTGCTTGAAGAACATGTTCAAGTGTTATTAGAGCGTCATCCAAGGGCCCTTTTCCAACAACCTCCTTTTTTTCTCAAAATTATATGACTCTTTAGTTTGCTTCATATTTAGATTATGGTTATTTTTATACAGATTTTAAATTTACATAAAGTTTTTAATTCCATTTTTTTTTGCAAAGCAAAATGAATTTATTAATAGCATTACTAAGATCGTCCAGCCTCTGAATCATAACTTGTTGAATGAAATCTACTTTTTTGAAGATGTTTTCTTAGAGACTCTGTCTTCTAATTTGGATTCACTGGTTTCTAGATCTGTTATATCGCTGTCACTGTGGGATTCCCCCAATCCCATTTTATTTCTGAACGAATTCCACAATTTCTTGGAATCTGTAGTTTTCTGCTTGGGAATTAATTTTTTCCTCATGTGTGAGTCAGTCTTCAAGTAATTTTTTTTAGTAAGGATGCATAAGAGTTAAGTGGAATCCTTCTCTGTGTGAAAATTTCTTAGTTTCTATACACGCTGAATTGGTTTCTTGTGACATCATGATGGCTGCCAAGTCCCATGGTAGCCTGAGTTCTTTTTCCTTCTTGGGAACCTGAACTAGTCTCTGATAGCTTTTAGGGTGTTCTCTGTATGTTCAGAGTTCTAAAATTCCACCAGAATATTTCTAGCTGTTTTTGTCATTTTTCTTCATCCTGTCCAGCACTTGGTTTGCTCTTTCATTCTGAAACTTGTGTCTTCCTTCAGCACTGGAGAATTTTGTTTTTTTTTTTAGTTTCTCTCCTTTACTTTCTTTGTTCTCCTTTTTGGAACTCCTAGTCAATGGATACTGGACCTCTTCCATATCTCTTGATTCTTTTATATATATTTTTTTAATGGCCTTTATTTTGCTCTACTTTATGGGAGAGTTTCTTGACATTTTGTTTTCTGGCCTGTCTGTTGCATTTCTTTTTCTTTTCATAATCATCATTTAAAAAAAAATTCTATAAACTCTCTTTTTCTGATTGCTCTTTTAATTTTTTCCCAGTTTAACTTCATGGATACAGTTTGTTCCCAAATACTGTAGAGGATATACATTTGAGTTTTTATTTAGATCCTTTCTTCTGTTGCTTAAATTATCTGTTTTCTCTAGAATCAGGTGTTTCTGTATTCATCTTGGTCCAATTATGTGCTTTTGTTTTCCTTAAATGCCTTAGTGATTCTTTCTTTTCATATGTCAATTAATTAATAGGGGGATTAATACAGAGATTTCTATGTGCGGGATCAATTTTTCCTTCTGCCTTTTTGCTGGTGTAATTTTCCTCTATAGTTGTGTTGGTTTCTACCACAAGAGATCTGTAAAATGTAATCTTCAGTATATTCAATAATATACTGATTAAAAATCATTTTTACTTTAAAGCACTTATTTATCATATACCAAATGAAATGGCCAAATGATCTTTTAAAACCCTAAGGAAGATGATAGAATTTTATGTTAATATGAGAAAGTTTTGAGAACCAAGTTTAACACTTGATATGGGGAATAGCTGGATTACTGAAATTGAAAATTAGGGCTATCTGAGTTAATGGATTAATTGATGGGCGTGGGTTTTCTTTTTAATAGCAAGTATCACTTTTGCTCTGTTTATATTGTGTCATGGTTTGGATACCTATAAACCCCAGATACCGAATTTGTTTTTAGAAGCCATTGGCACACACCCTGTGTGAAGTGAGCACCTCCTGACAGGTTCGCGCTGTGCCGGTTTTTCTCCCTCCTACTCACTGGCATTTGTGCTGCTGCTGCCCCGGGCTGAGTGGGCTGGCCCGGAGGCTGGCTCTGGTCCCTGGCCTCGACTGCTGGGCAGATCAGCTGCTCGGAGAGTTGTATGCCAGCTCCTGAAGGCTGATCACCACTTGCCCCAGGCCGGAGAGGCCTTGCAGGCTGCCAGATCAGAGTTCTTCCTTTTAGCTTGTACTTTTTAGTAACTGGTTGTGTCTCTGACTCAGACCGTTTTATAAGTGCCACTTACATTACTCAAAAAGCCAGAGTGGCCTTACTTAAGCTGTGATGAGTGGAGTGTGGGGAGGAAGGTGGGTTAGGTTGGTGGACTGTGAGGCTGAGAATTGTTTTTCTCTGATTCCATGGAGCAGAAATGAGAAGGGAAGGGGTGTGTTTTGTGTCTGACCTGGAATTCTGTTCTCTTCCTTCCTCCCCCAGAGTGCCCTGAGTCATGAGGCTGAGAGATTCAGATTACCGTGAATTCTAGTTCTTATTGAACGCAGACTGGACCAGAAGGGCTCAGCAGCCCTAAGACTTAGTGATAATGGAGGAAAAGATCCATTCAGCATCTGTTATGAGTTGAATTATGTCTCCCATGAATTCCTATGTTGCAGCCCTAACTCCCAGTATCTCAGGATGTGACTATATTTGGAGACAGGATCTATAAAGAGGTAATGTAGTAAAAATAGGCCAATCCAGTATAAATGGCATATTAGTCTGTTTTCACAATGCTGATAAAGACACAACCGAGACTGGGTAATTTATAAAGAAAAAGAGGTTTAATGGACTCACAGTTCTATGTGGCTGGGGAGGCCTCAACAATCATAGCAGAAGGTGAAAGGCACGTCTTACACAGTGGCAGGCAAGAGAGAATGAGAGCCAAGCAAAAGGGGAAACCCCTTGTAAGACCATCAGATCCCATGAGACTTATTCACTACCACCAGAACAGTATGGGAAAACTGCCCCCACGATTCAATTATTTCCCACCATGTCCCTCCTACAACACATAGGAATTATGGGAGCTGCAATTCAAGATGAGATTTGGGTGGGGACACAGCCAAACCATATCAAATGGTGTCCTTATAAGAAGAGGAAATCTGGACACAGAGACAGAGAGATCAGACACATCTGTGCAGTGAAGGTCATCCATGTGAGGAGGCAGCAAAAGGGCCATGATCTGCAAGCAAGATGAGAGGGCTTAGAAGAAATAAAACCTGCCAGCATTTTGGTCTTGGATTTCTAGCGCTTGTGGTATTTTGTTGTTGTCATCTTAGCAACTAATATAGCATTTTTAGCCAACGAATCTTTCTTTGTTCCCCGCTGTCCTCTCCAGGGAGGGAGGAGGGAGGCATTCCCTGGGTGGAGCCTGGGCAAGGAGCCCTCATCACTAGATCCTAAAGCCTGTGTCTCTGACTTTCCATAGACACTGGGGTTATCAAGGAAAGATTTTTGACTCATCTTGCCAAGTTCTAAACTATTTGGATATCAAACTTGGGTAAAGACCTAATGTGGGAAATCAAGGAGGCTGTAATTAGGAGAATTTCACAGATGTGCAAGAGTAATATCATATAGGATGTTAGCTGAGATGTGTTGATAAGTATCAGTTGCCACAGTGATGGTGCAATGGCAATAAAAGTCTGGAAACTCTGGTTTCCCAAAGAAACTGATATTTTAATAATCTCTTATGATTAGAGATCAAAATTTGAGGTGCCTTGGTTTGGTTGCACAAAGCTTCATAAATGGAACTCCTTCTTTCTGTTGAATGTGTTTTATTTCCAACAGAAGTAAAATGCCGTTGCATTATCTTCAATGTGATTACACTGGCATTTCTAGCAGCAGAATTCTTTAATTTGAAAAGGTTATTGAATTGTAATGGACCCAGTTCTAACCTAAATTTCAGGTTGGTGACTTTGTATAATTCACTCACTCTCTATGTTTCAGTTTTTCTTATCTTAAAAGGGGGTTATTATTGCTGCTCCCTAGTTCACAGATACATTATTTTGATGTTGTGGGAATGGGGTTTGAATTTGTAGAAAGAGAATGGATTTCAAAAAGGCCTTTTGCCCCCCATTTAATCTGGTCTTGAGAAAATGATGTAGCCTTTCTGAGCCTCAGTTCTCTCCTCTATGAAATGGGGATAGTAATGATTACTCCAGTGGGTGCTGTGTTAAATGAGAACATATGGAGAGTACCCTACATTGATTAGTGTATGTTTTAAGGGCTCGATAAATGTTAGTGTTTGATGATGGTCATGATATTTTAAAATCATTGAAATTACTAACAAGAGGGGAGTTAGTTGCTTTAGATACTTAAGTATTATGCTGTCCCTTAAAGGGGAATCTGCTTAACAGACGATTAGTTGACCATTTAGCATGAGTCTAATGGAAAAGAGTGTAAAATTTAGGATAATGTATGGAGATGTAACTAGAGAATGAGGTCTTGTTCTTTTGACCTACAAATGCTAAACTCTCAGTATATACCATCAAGCGGGCTTCCTCTGACTGTAATATGCCCATAAATTCCCCAGAATCTTGTTGAAATGTGAATTGTGATTCTGTACATGGGGGTCAGGTTGGGTGCTGACATTCTGCGTTTCTAAGAAGTTCCCAGGTGAGGGCGCTGCTGCGGCTCCAGGTTCGGGTTTTGAGCAGCAGCGAGGTCCCAGAGTAGACGGTAGAGGTAGCTATGATCCCAATCTGTAAGTTTCACTTTTTATCAACCAATTATTACTGCCTATCAACTTACATTAAAATCCAAAAACATTTCATTTTGACTTTTCATCTCAAATTCCCCAGCTCTTGCTACTTTCCTGCCCCTGGCCTCTCTACGTAGTACTTAATGTCTTTTTTTTTTTTTTTTAATAATAACAACAATGACTAATATTTGGCAGGAACCAGGAACTGTTTCCTTAAATTTCCACAACATCCCATGAGGTAGTTACCATAATTATCCCCATCTTACAAGTGAGAAAATGGAGGCACATATAGATAAAATAACTTGCTAAATCACCCAAATAGTGAGTGGTAAACTAGGACTATTTTAAGAGTTTACTTAAAGGAGCCCTTTTGTAAATGAAAAACCCCTTTTGTAAATTCCAGGGATAGCTGGAATAGTGCACCCCATTTAACAGTTTTTGTTACTCTCCTTTATGTTTTTGTCACAATTTAGAAAATGTAGAGTCCCCCTTCCAGGAGCCAGCAACTGTGGCATTCATCCAAAATGCAACCCCAGGTGACTGCAGAGTCTAGGAACTCCATGATGTTTTCCCAGAGTGGCACCCGGGCTAGAACCCACACAGCTCAGCTGTGGTTTGCTGCCTTATGACTGAAGGCTGTAAGAGGGAAGGTCACAGCCAGCAGACAGATCCTGTAGAATGTGTTCACATCCTTTCCACCTGCTTCCTTCCTAATTTGAGTATAAATTCAGTTATTAGCAACTGAATATTATTTTCTGTTGATTTACTTCTGAAGCACTGACTCCTGAAAACTTCAGAATATTTTTATTTTTCATCTTACATATGCAGGGCTTTTGCTACTATTCTGCCTGTAGTCTCTGTGTCTAGTACTCCAAAAATGATTAAAACAGACCGGGCATGGTGGCTTATGCCTATAATCCCAGCACCTTGAGAGGGTGAGGTGGGAGGATGGCTTTGAGGCCAGGAGTTCGAGACCAACTTGAGCAATACAGCAAGATGCCCATTTCTACAAAAAAAAAAAAAAAAAATTGTTTTTTGTTTTTTTTTTTGCTTTTTTTTTTTTTTTTTTTTTTTTTTTTTTTTTAATTAGCAAGGCATGGTGGCATGGTGGCATGCACCTGTGTCTTAGCTGTTTGGGAGGCTGAGGTGGGAGGATCACTTGAGCCTGGGAGTTCAAGGTTACAGTGAGCTATAATCATGCCATTGCACTCCAGCCTGGGTGCACTCCAGAGCAAGACCCTGTCTCTGAAAAAGGGAAAGAAAGAAAAGAAAAAGAAACAAGAAAAAAATGCTTCAAATCATGTCAGCAACAACACCCCACCTGCAAGCCTACGCTTATACGGCTGTGGGCTGTGCGGGAAGGGCTGCAGTGGATAGACCTGAGTCCTGTGATGGACGGCAGGGACGTGTCCTCCAGGGCTGTGTACCTGCGATCTGGGGAGAGTGCATGTAGGGGAGCACATTGCTCAGAGCCCATGGCTGGTCTACCCCTGCCTTAGCTGTTCTCTCATTTGCTCTGGTTACTTACACTCTCAGGCCTTCATTTTCCTCCTTTCTAAAAAGAAAGGATTGGGTAGGATGGGGATTTTTCAAAGTGTGTGTTTACTTTTAGCTGTGGAACTGTTTCTTCAGATGAAGGCTCACCTGGAAGCCCAGAAAACAAAGCATAAGAGCTGAAATGCCTTTGGTGGAAGTTGGGAGCCCAGAACCAACTGCCCACCCACCCGCTTCATCCCTCACCAATCCCAAGGCAGCCTCGTCCTTCTGTTAGCTGGAAAACAGCTGGCCCAGATGATGGGAGGCCTCCCTTCAGTTCCGCACTGTGCCTGTGGTTCAAAGCAACAAAACATGGGGTTGCAGAAGGCCACTGTTTGGGAGGAGTATTTGCTAAAGGCAGTTTTGTTTTTAACTCCAAAACTGGTTATTATAAACCCTAAAATGATTCGGCAAGGCATCCTTGGGGCTGACTTACTTATTTTGAAAGGTTTAAATGCATGTTTGATTTTTTACTCTATTATTAAAAATTCTTTATCCTTTTGAATTTAGACTTTTGTGACTGGAAGTTTCTTGTTTTGGGGAGGGTAGGGGAAAAGATTTTTGGGGAAACATGGAGATCATTGCAAGGAACAGAGCAGAAAGTTTTCAGCTTTGTTTGTTTGTTTTGACAAGCTCTCTAAAGTTGTGATGTGTATTGAGCAGACTAGCCTATCTCCCTTTGCTGAAGCAACGATCTTCTTGGAAGAGACAAAAGTTGAAAGGAGGCAGAGACAAGACATGAAGAGCTTCAGAAATCTCTGAAATCTTTGAAAATCTTTTTGAAAGTTTTCAAAAATCTTTGAAAGTCTTTGGAATAATTAGTTAGCTTGAGACCATAATTAGTTAGCTTGAGACCATCAATAAAATGCCTGCTTTCATTGGAGACTAGGTGTGAATATTTTAGTGTCAGCAGAATTGTTAACTCGAGAGGGTAATACAGAATATTAAATAAATTTAAATTTTCCCAAATTAAACTGAAGGGTTGAATTGAAGTCAGTGGCCTGGAGTAGCATTCTTATTCTTAGGAAAATGTGGCATATTTTCTCTTCCCACTGACTTTGAAGCTTCCATGGAGAAGGTGGTGGAACAGCTTGGTATTAATACACAGTGAATGAACAGTGCAGGAGCGAGAGAATGATGTGGTAACATTTCTTGGGCAGGTATGTGTCTTCCAGGTGTTTATTCTGTTTTCCTACTCTGTAATAACAATAAAAACCTGGGTCAAATGTAGCCTTCTGTATATAGCACAGTCAATAAATATCCTCTTTCATTCTTTGGGGATAAAGCTATGTGTTGTGGTCATATATCACTCATGTGCCAAATGAAAATGGTAATGAATGTGGAAGTTATAAGAAATCCACACTATAGTAAGTCATTATGATTTAATGCAATGCTTGATCTGTTTACAATGAAAGAAAGATAGAAACTTCTCATTCTGCAGTAATTTGTTTCGTTTTAGACTTTATCATCACAACTTTTTCAAAGGCACCAAGAATGGAATCCCCTGATTCCTACAACTTATTTGCATCAAATGAGTCACCAAAGAGAAATGCCTGTTGTTTTTGCAGGGAATACAGCATGCATTTTAATCACAGAGATTGGGAGGGTGTGAGAGGCAGAATGAAACAGATAAAAGGGGGAGGAGAGAGACATAGAAAGTCCATCACTGTAAACTTCTTAGCTGTGTATACACATGCAGAAACTGTTTTATGGATACCACTAAGTGCATTCTGCTTCTAATTTTTCTTTTTATATGAACAAATTCATGCAAATAACAGCATTGATACTAATTAATTTGCATCCACATGTATCCTTTCAGCAGAGCTACAAGAAGCAGCTGTGAGACTGTTGAGGTGCAGCCATTTGATCATGTTTCATAATAGCACAGAGATCGAGACATACAGACCTGAGTGGAAATCTCTGCTCTTCTGCATACAAGGTGTGACTCTGAAAAAAATTATGCTCTTTAGTCTTAGTTTTCTCATCTTTTAAAGAGGGATTCATAATTATCCTTATCTCCTAAGGTTGTTAGGATGAATAACTGAAAGGTGCATGTCAGAAATGCTTACTATAGTCAGAATAACTATTTGAAAAATGTTAGCCCGGGTTGGGCACAGTGGCTAGTGCCTGTAATCCCAGCACTTTGGGAGCCCAAGGTGGGAGGATCACTTGAGATCAGGAGTTCGAGACCAGCCTGGCCAGCATGGCAAAATCCCATCTCTATTAAAAATACAAAAATTAGCTGAGTGTGGTGGTGCATGCCTGTAATCCCAGCTTCTTGGGAGGCTGAGGTGGGAGAATCGCTTAAACCTGGGAGACGGAGGTTGCAGGAAGCTGAGATTGCACCACTGCACTGCAGCCTGGGTGACAGAGCAAGACTTCATCTCAAAAAAAAAAAAAAAAAAAATAGGCTTTTGCTGACGCTGTCGCCAGGAGCCCTGTACCATCAGCCATGGTCAACCCCACCATGTTCTTTGATGGTGAGCCCTTGGGCCGCGTCTCCTTCGAGCTGTTTGCAGGCAAGCTTCCAAAGACAGCAGAAAACTTTCATGCTCTGACCATTGGAGAGAAAGAATTTGGTTATAAGTGTTCCTGCTTTCACAGAATTATTTCAGGGTTTATGTGTCAGGGTGGTGACTTCACACACCATAATGGCACTGGTGGCAAGTCCATCTACAGGGAGCAATTTGATGAGAACTTCATCCTAAAGCATGTAGGTTCTGGCATCTTGTCCATGACAAATGCTGGAGCCAGCACAAATGGTTCCCAGTTTTTCATCTGTGCTGCCAAGACTGGGTGGTTGGATGGCAAGCATGTGGTCTTAAGAAGGCACGAATGTTGTGGAGGCCATGGAGTGCTTTGGGTCCGGGAATGGCAAGACCAGCAGGAAGATCGCCATTGCCGACTGTGGACAACTCTAGTAAGTTTGACTTGTGTTTTACCGTAACCACCAGACCATTCCTTCTGTAGCTCAGGAGAGCACTCTCCACCCCATTGTCTGGCAGTATCCTGGAATCTTTGTGCTCTCCTGGCACTTCCCTTTGGATTCCATGTTTTCCTTATTTCCTTTCATGCCTGGCTGGATTGCAGAGTTGAGTTAAGTTTATAATTAGGAAATAAAAACTAAATGACAAAAAACAAACAAACAAAAAAAGCTTTTAGCCCCATTTGGTCGGGGGTGGCAGATGCTAAGGGGCAGCATCTGCCTTATCCTAGTGACTAGGATAAGCATCATGTCAGGAAATGGATTCCCATGTACTCACTACTCTTCCCCATCCAGCTTATTGCTGAATGTAGAGAGTCCAATTTTCTGTGTGCTAGAGATTTCATCTCAAGTCTTTTTTTGAAAGATACTGATCATAAAGAGTAAAAAAAAAGGAAAAAGAAAAAGAATTGGGAAGGAAGAAGGCAAGGAAAGGAAAAGAAAAAGAGTAAAAAAAAAAAAAAAAAAAAAAAAAAAAAAAAAAAAAAAAAAAAAAAAAAAAAAAAAAAAGATGTGGCCAGCCACAGTGGCTCACGCCTGTAATCCCAGCACTTCGGGAGGCCAAGATGGATGGATCACTTGAGACCAGGAGTTCAAGACCAGCCTGGCCAACATGGTGAAAGCTCATCTCTACTAAAAATACAAAAATTAGCCAGGCGTGGGTGGTGGCACATGCCTGTAAATCCCAGCTACTCGGGAGGTTGAGGCATGAGAATCACCTGAACCTGGGAGGTGGAGGTTGCAGTGAGCCGAGGTCGAACCATTGCACTGCAGCCTGGGTGACAGAGTAAGACTCTATCTCAAGAAAAAAAAAATGGTGGGTGGACTCTGTCAGCTTCATCTATTCTGAGGTAGATAGAACAGGTATTATTGGCCCATTTTACAGATTTGGAAGACTGGTGATTTGCCTAGGATCATTGGTGAGCTGATGTTAGGACCAGGACAAGAAGCTGGGTCTTCTACCTCTTCCTGGTCTGGAACATGCGGGATGGCAGCTTCTGCCTGAACTTGGTAAAATGCCCTGTATAGTAGCCATGAGGTGAGAGAAATAGCCTTCTATGATGGCTTCCCTCCCTGAGCCTCTGCAGAGACAGGGACTACCCATCAGTCGTCTTTGTGAAAGAGATTAATTCAGGAAAATCTCTTGAAAGCAGATTGTGACTCAGAAAAATGATTCTTCTGACGTCAGTAATAAGAAACCCTCCCTGCATACACAGTTGTTGAGTATTCAGACTTTTTGCAAAAAGCATAAACAGCCTTTGGGTACACTCTAACATTTTGGACTGCCAAACTTGTCTTTTATATCACCCTACCATTACTTCAGGCATGGGAACGGCTTTGGCATCTTCTCCGATTACTGATTCATCCTGAGCTGTTATAATATTCTTGGGAATAGTTTTAGCATCCTGGGCCCAGTCTCTGATTCGAGCTGCTTATGTCCAAGCCCCAACTGTACTCCTTGTTAGTGGAGTGATCTTGGGCAATTTCTTTAACTTCTCATCTTTTCTTTAACTGCCTCATCTTTAAAATGGACATGATGGTCCTTGCCCCAGAGGGTGATAAGAAATCAATGAGGGAATCTTTGTTCAATGCCTGCAGAGAGTGAGCCTTCCGCCAATGTGAGCTATGAATGATAATGAGGCCATTCTCTTTGCAGTTTATGAAGCTAAGGTATATAGTGACTGTATGTAATAGGGGTTGATAACAGAAAAGTTCATGAAATTTCGTTTCCATTCACAAAAATAATTTCATGCGATCCATCTGGAAGTTATAAGCAGAAATTGGAATAATAGCACGGACGAGATATTTGTGTGCTATAAACACCATTTCCACGTTAAGCTTTCTGTTGAAGTGTGTGGTGAACTGCACACTCCTTTTATTAGGTTGGGGCAAAAGTCATTTGCCATTACATTGAAAGTAATGGCAAAAACGGCAATGACTTTTGCCCCAACCTAAGAGTTTCAGAAACTGATCTCCAACAAAGTCATATAGCTGAGCTTGGGTTGGGACCAATGATTTGGGCTTATAATTGCATGTCATTGGAGTACAAGTTCAGGGAAAATGACAAATCATTACTTTTGTCCTGCCCCTTTCTAGATAAAGTCTCGAAGTTTCTTCTTCCTTATTGAATATGACCTTTTAAGAAATTTAGTTTTTCTCTTTCCCAGTGGAATCATTTTTCATGTGGAATTCAATTTGCTTCAAGTTTCTGTCTCTTCTGCTTAGTTTCAAAGATGAGGCCGAGGCCCTGTGAATGTTTTGTTGCTGATATCTGCTATTTTTCACTCCTAGCCCTGTGATAAATTACACTGTGCTAAGCTTTGTCTCCCCTTCTGTAATTGCAAAGCAGGCCTAGGCCAGGTCTTTGAACATAATCTGTTCAAGGTACACTGTTTATCTAAGAACACAGCAGCATTGATGTTACCAGGGTGTGATAGCATCACTGTCAGTCATACCTTAATTGCAAACAGAGCCAAGCATGCTAGCCTATCGTGGCCACTCAGAATGTCACAGGGCAGAAGAATTGTCCCTCCTCATACATCCTGTGCTGGCCTTGGGCAAGTCCCTAAATTCTTCGGCTTTAGACTTCTTATCTTTGAAACTGTGATGGAAATGATTTCCAAAACCCTTTCTAGCTCTCTCCTTCCTCAGAGGAATGTTTTCCAAGCTCTGTTTTGTGGAAAGTTAATAGTTCTACTGGGCTGGGGTTCTCTGGTTGAATAAATTTAGGAAATGCTTCTTAACGTATCTCTTAGTTACAGGCACACCTGTATATTAATACATAGTAAGTCCATGGTTAAGAAAACTGTTTAACAATATTTAATCAAGTATTTCTCAAATACAGGTGAAGATGCAATCTTAAGCATTTGTATTTGTTTTGCTCACTGACAGTCACTTTTCTGTGAAGGGTTCTAAAAGCGTGGGTTGGAAAGATTTCTGCTCTGTGTTTCTAAGATGACTGAATCAGATAAGGTAAGGAACACACAACTGCGTCTCTGATTTCAAAATGATGCAGTATAAGCTCCATGGCTATTTAATTAGAAAATGGTTGTGTGAGGCCAGGCACTGTGGCTCTTGCTTGTAATCGCAGCACTTTGGGAGGCTGAGGTGAGAGGATTATTTCAGTCCAGGAGTTTGAGACCAGCCTGGGCAACATAGGGAGAATCCATCTCTACAAAAAACAAAAATAATAATAATAAAATAGCCGGGCACGGTGGCACGTGCCTGTAGTTCCAGCTACTTGGGAGGCTGAGGCAGGAAGATCACTTGAGCCCAGGAGGTCGAGGCTGCAGTGACCTGTGATTGTGCCAATGCAATCCAGCCTAGGTGACAGTGAGACCCTGTCTCAGAAAGAAAGAGAGAGAGAGAGAGAGAGAGAGAGAGAGAGAGAGAAAGAAGGGAAGAAGGAAGGAAGGAAGAAAGTTGTACATTTTAAACAAGTAAGGTAAGAAGTTGGTTTCATCTCTTTTGTATTTGCTTTTGTTTGTTCTGTTTTGTTTGTTTTGTTCTGTTTTGTTTTTTTGTCTCACCCTGTTACCCAGGATGGAGTGCAGTGGTGTGATCATGGCTCACTACGGCCTCAATCTCCCAGGCCCAAGCAGTCCTCCTGCTCAGCCTCCTGAGTAGCTAGGCTATAGGTGCAGGCCACCATGTCTGCCTAATTTTTTTTTTTTTTTAATTTTTAGTAGAGATAATGTCCTGCAATGTTTCCCAGGCTGGTCTGAAATTCCAGAGCTCAAACTGTCCTCCCATCTTGGCCTCCCAAAGTGCTGTGGTTACAGGCATGAGTCACCACACCTGGCCAGTTTCTTGACTGTAATAATTCATCAACCAAATTTTATCCATGGTACAACTAACACAAGTTAAATTTGGACGACTATGATTAGGAAAGAATTACTTTATTGCTTAATGTTTAAAAAAATCGAAGTTTCTATATTGGATTATCTACTCCTCCACTTTGCCCCACCCTGCCTTGTAAAAGGCAAGGAACCAATGCCATGCAGGTTACTTTTAAACTAGAACCCTATTTTAGCCCCCCAAAATAGCTATAGCACTGTACTTGGTTTCTTCTCTCATTTAATATCAAGTAGGAATAATACTTCAAGATTTAAGGAAGTAGGGAAAACTAGCCTCCATTACATTTTAAATGAAGGCTAACCAGAATGAAAAATGCAAGGATAAAAGACTTCCATCCTTATGGTAAAAATCCCAAGACACTAGCAAAAACCACTTTAGGCTAAAGTACGAAATCACTGTCATGAGAATGCAAGGCATTAGGCGTAATCAGAAGATTCCAGTAGATGTGACTGGCCTTTGGCAGCAGCTGACGCATGACAGCTCTGCAAATGGCAAGCATTTTATCAACGAGCGATCCAGTTGTGATTCTTTGTCTGGCGCCTGGTGCTACAGCCAAGTCAGGAGGACGTTATCAGAGGCACCAAGTTCCAGGCGGTAGCCTGGACGAGGGAAAGGGTACACAGGGTGACCCATGAGGATGGCTGTCTACCCCAGTCATTTCAAATTAAAACAAAAAAGCCACTTAGGCGGGGAAGAGTGTAAGCCGGGACTCTTCAATCAATCAGACTTTGTATTTGGCCAGTGTGTTTCAAATAGTCTTCTTTTTCAGTGGATTGATTATAGGCCTTACATTAAATTAATATCTCACAATGGGTGCTGCTGGTTACATCTTTATTGAAGGAATTAAATGTTTTACCCTCACACTTAAAGCAATTATGCCAGTTGCCTTCTATTTCTTAGCCAATATGTGTATCTGATGCCAAGGATATTTGTCCTAAGTGTATTTTTCCATTTTAACTGTCTTCATAACTTTTCCAATATGCAAAATTCCTGGTGTTCAAAAATGATTGGGAGAAAACTTGGATTGTGAGTGGTGGGTAATCCAGGCCAACATCAGGGCATTACTGATGAAAGGAAAAAAATGCCTCTTTCCTGAGTCTTTCCGGATGAGGTCATTGTTTTCAGACAGCGTGTATACCTAATATAAAAAGGCTCAAAGTCCACGGCTGGTCTCATACCAGGACTGTGTCAGGGAACTGTTTCCAAAGCCATAATGAAGAATCAGGCTGTTAACTTAAAAAGCCTCTCCAAGTTATAGTATTTTAAAAAAAAATTCTAGTATTGAAGAAAATAATTAAAAGCCCATCTGGTTGAGACAGTAATTCATTAAGGAAAAAGAGAAGGCAGAAGTCTTGGGGAAAATGGATCCTTTTTTTTCTTTGTTTCATGTGTTTCATTTCTTGTGAAATGACAGTGACCCAAATCTGGATTCTGGATTGTGCAGAGTGGAGGAAAATCCTAGGAACATTCTTGGCGTGTTTTAATAGTGGCTTCCCAGAAACGAGTGTTTTCTGTGGGTGTGGTGTCAATGAGCTGATGTGCTTCTGCAAGGGGTCTCTTTAGAAGTGGTCGGGGCAGGCGCGAGAGAAGAAGGGGATGCGGACTCTGTACGTGAGGAAGGAGCTAGACTCAGGAAACTCCTCATTCTTCCTGCGCTGGCTGTGGCACACCCACTGGTGGCACACCCCTCCCTCGGGTCCAGTTCAGCCCACAGACTCCTGGGAGGAGAGCCAGGGCCCAGCCTCTCCTTTGAGGAGTGCTGCAGCCTTTCTGTGTGTCAGATGCCTAGTGAAGAAAAGCTGAACCCCTAGAGCTTTGCGCATGTTAATGACCTTGGAAGTGACTGAACTCATGGACCTTCATCACACCATCGGAGACTACAAAGGTTAGACCGTCCATTTCGTAAACTTGGCATATATTCTGTCCGGGGTTGACCATATCTTTAAAGATGAGGAAAGATGCAGTTTTTCCATTTGATAAAATTGTTTTACACTTAGTATCATAACAGGACCATCTATTTCTGTAATAGTATATATCTGTATAAAATGCACATTGTATTTGCCAACATATTTGCAGGTATTCTTAGTATAATAGGATGTTAAAAATCGACATGACTGTTGTGTAGCAGGTGTCCAGCTCGACTCAGCTGGTTTGTTGGGCACATTAAAAGGCATCCTCAGTGACTGTGGGCAAACACCTGTGATCCTATTTCCGGGCCTTTTGTCTGAGTTCAGATGCCATCCCTGGGATGCTTTCCCTACAGTTGTGTCTGATGGGGGAGTTTGTTTCCTGGTGAGGCTGGCTTCAAGAGTGCCCCGGCTGGTCCTACTCAGTGTCCCCAGGGGCCGACAGCCAGCACCACCTCAAACAGAGCTGCTGAGGGTGGCCCCGCAGTCTCGCAGGCTGTTCCATTGAAACTTACTGACTGTGCCGATCAGTTGCTGATTCTTTTGATACTGGACCCCTTAAGATAAGAGAGCGTAACTTATTTTGGTTTCTGGAGAGTAGACTCATGGGTAATTCCAGATAAGGCAGATAGGCTGGGCCCCCTCCCTCCTTCACTTGCGATCTCACAGCTCATCTCAGTTTCACAGGACCTCTGGTGAGCTTGGATTTGCCTTCATACCTGGGACTGGTAGGACTGGGGAGCCCAGGTCTGCTACACTTCACATGTACACACTTGTTAAGAGGTACAAAGGAATCTGAGGTTGGCACATGCTGTAACTGATGAATAATTCATGGTGGCTTTTTATGCCACACAGTTTTCTCCTGTAAATGAGCATGATTTTGAAAGACCATGATGATTTAAAAGTCCAGTAATATGGTTTCCTATTCCTTACTGACCTGCCTTAGACATTTATTGTAAAGACGAAAGTTGACAAACATTAGAGTGGTAAAATGTAAAGTTGATAATAGCCCCGCATGGGTGGTCAGCCAAGAACTCTGCTCCAACTCTTCCCTCCCGTGTTTTTTCTTAAGTGTAAGGTCACCTCAGGTTCACACAAGATTTTTTGACACTCTGGGCTTTCCTCAAGCATAGATTCTGAATTTTAATACGGACACTATGCATATTAATTAGAATGCATTCATGTATTGCTGATATATTTAGAGTGGAAAATTATGATGCCATGTCTTTTCCAACTGAATGGGGTCCTAGTGATAAAATTAGAATATCTCAAGATGTCTAGATGTCTTTAAATGAATTTAAAGTCCTCTGTTGTACTGTACAAAGAGTGGATTTTACTTTAGATTTCCAGCAAGATAGGGCAGGGTTTTGGAAGAAATCTTACATGCAGAGAGACTGTAAGTAAACAGAGTAAGCGATACATCTAATTATATTTTTAGTGGTCAAACCAGAAAGAACAACTTTCTTTCTCTTCCTTGTTTTTTAACTACTCTCCTCCCTTCTACTCCTTGGCATATTTTTAAGGTATTTGGAGTTTTTCCACTTGCTACCAGCTGGAATCTACAGAAACCGTATCTCTAGAACACTCAACAGTTGACTTGAAGCTCAGTCATAATTAAATTGGAAGTTGGCAAATTATTCTGAGACTTAAAAACAGGCACACCTTATGTTTGGAACATAAGGGGTTTTGCTACTCTGCATTGTTTTAAATGTACTATCTGTAGGGAATATGGGCAATAATTTTAATTAACTTTTTTTAAAGAAAGAAAAGGATATTTTAAAAGAATATGTAACAAGCAGGTCTGACCCTGCTTACATTTTATTTTTTATTCTCATTAGCTGGTTCCCTGGTGTTTTAAAACAACAGCAAACCTTGCAGCTGTTCATCCATCTCTTTTAGTAAGAGAAGATCATTCTGTCCTTTCTCTCCTGGCACACCTTGAAAGCATTAGCTAGTTAGATGGCTATTGATTTAAGACTCTGATACAGTGACTTACAACCTTCTGCTCTAAAGGATATACTTAGAGCTAGTATTTGCATACAATTAATAGTAATTTGGGCATTTGAGATATCCAGCCTTTAATTTTATATTAAAATCTGACTGCTGACATGTTCGTCTCCATTGTTAACATACTTTAAATGTGAGGGTGGTAGCCAGGAAAGCAATTCAGAATATAGGGATTTTATAAGACTTATCACTAAATGTCATTCATTTCAAAAAATGGGGAAAATGTAACGTGCTGATTAGCACTGCTTTTAGGTTTCATATGAGAGAATGGAAACGCCAGACAGGTTTTCCTACTGTCAAATGCAGTCACAGCTGCCACTGCAAATGAGCTCTGTCAAAGTCGGTGACCAGTGGGTCACTCAGAGCATGACATTACCGGGAACGTGCCCAAGGAGTGGGAGCAGGCAGCATTCTGGGAGAATTGGGCACTGGATTTCCATGAAACAGTCAGCAATAGAATGAGTCTTGAGAGCTTCTGTCTGAGTCATATGCTCCCTAGGTTTGTGACCACAGCAGGGTACCTTGAAGATCTTCCTGGAACAGAAACTCTCCAAGCCTGATATCACTCTTCTTTGTAATATTTTTCCTGGAAACCATATGTCCTGCTGACATGTGAATTGAAGTGGTGTAGAGAGTTAGAAGGGGCTGTAGTAAACACAGTGCTCTTGGGGAAATGTCAGCATGTTAATGGGGTGGTGTTATTTTGTGGGAAGCACATCCCTGGTGACTATTTTTCAATGGTTTAGGCCAGGTTCACGCCTGTAACCCCGGCACTTTGGGAGCCCAGGGAGGGTGTATCACCTGAGTTCAGGAGTTCGAGACCAGCCTGGCTGACATGGTAAAACCCCATCTCTACTAAAAATATAAAATTAACCAGGCCTGGTGACACACACCTATAATCCCAGCTACTTGGAAGGCTGAGGCAGGAGAATCACTTGAACCCAGAGGTAGAGGTTTCAGTGAACCAAGATCGAGCCACAGCACTCCAGCCTGGGCAACAAGAAGAAAACTCTCTCTCTCTCTCTCTCAAAAATAACAAATAAATAAAATGGTTTAAATGGTCTGCTAGCCCCATTTTCCATATAAATGTAATGCTGGTCGTATGAATAGCTAAATGTACCTGCAGATTCATGGATTAATCAGCCACTTCACCGATTATGGCTCTTGGCCTCACCCACATCTTTATTTTTTTAGGTTTAGAATGACTCTCACTGTAATAGTCTGTCTCTAATTGGTAGCTTCATCAGGGAGGGTCTGCTGATGAGTCATGGAGCCATCCCTGGACTTGGCATTAAAGCTGTTCATTAACATTTCACTGTAATGAATTTACCAAGCACTTTTCAACAGGTGGCAGGCACCGTGCTAGGTACTGTTCAGAATAAATCTCTGTCATGTAGAATGATAATCCTGGAAGGCCCACTGGCATATATGGGCATCTAACCAACATGAGACATTATGTAATGACCTGTGCAGAGTGGAGAATGCAAGTGTTGGGATCAATGATGTGAGAGGATGTCATCATTTAAAGACGTTAGAACACTGGCTAGGGAGGGCCCCCTGGCTACAAGGGGCAGGTCTGAGCACGGGTCACTTCTCACCGTGTCTCCAGTATGAGGGAAGGGTGTCTCTTGTCCTCAAAAACCATTTCTGCCCCGTTCTCACTGCCAGAGCCACGGAGGATTGGGGATTTATTTTCCCCTTGCTAACATGATTGTTCCTTGGTAAATTTCAAAGTGATTTAAACAAATAAAAATGCATAATTATAGACTTGTAGAAGGAATGTATGCTCCTTTTGAGCATGATGCACTGGTGAAGTGTTTGAACTCTAGACACAGAGAGATTTGATCAGACAGCAGTTTGGATATCTACTAACTGTGTAACCTTGGCCAAATTTCTCAACTTCTCTAAGCCTCAGTTTCCACATCTGTAAAACAGAGATAACAATACTGCCTGCTTTATAAGATTGTGAGGATGAAGTAAGAATATCTATAAAACTCATGGCACAGTGCCTCACGCATAATAATGAATGGGTTATATAATTGGCAATTAGAGTTCCATCTGGGAGATTCAGATTCTTGCAAATTATTTCTATCATTGAATAGTGCTATAAATCCAAGGCCTTGATTCTAGTTTGGTCATTTTATTTTAGTTTTATGTCTGTGTGTTTTGCTTATTTTTAATTACATGAATCATACAAGCATAGGCTTTCATTGTACAAATTTCAAACACTACATGAGAGGCAAAAGCTCCCTCTGACCGCTGCCCAAACTTTGGGGATAACAGCTATTCACTGTTTTATTTATCTGTTTTATTTTCATCAAAGTAATGCATAGTCCTAGTTTTAAAAGGCAGATCATGTCTTCTCCCTTGAATGGAAGACAAAAGAATGAGAGAACCAAGGAGTGTAGAGTTTTTCTGGCCTGACTTCCTAAGATGACCAAAACTGGGGCATTTCTGTTTCAGAATGTGGCGTTTCCCAGTGAGAACTTTTGCATTTTTATATTTCATGATTGAATAAACATGCAATTTATTAAAAGTTTTAAGATATTTCTAATTTGATCTGTTTGGTGGGAAGAAAACTAATAGTAAACAATAGGGGTCTGGTAAGCCCTCAGGAGAGCAGGCAGCACACTTTTTTGTAAAGAGCTAGATAGTAAGATTTTAGGTTTGATGAGCCATATGGCTGGTGTCACTGCTGCTGCTGCCCTTCCTTCCTTCTTTTCCTCACTCCTTCCCTCCCTCCCTCCCTTCTTCCCTTCTTTTTTTATTTTTATATTGAGACAGGGTCTCACTCTGTCACCCAGGCTGGACTGCAGTGGCACGACCTCAACTCACTGCAGCCTCCACCTCCCGGGCTCAAGCTCCTCCTACCTCAGCCTCCTAAGTAGTTGGGACTACAGGCACACACCACCATGCTTGGCTAGTTTTGTTTGTGTTTTTTGTGGAGGTGGGGTTTCGCCGTGTTGCTCAGGTTGTCTTGAACTCCTGAACTCAAGCGATCCACCTACCTCAGCCTTCCAAAGTGCTGGGGTTACAGGCGTGAGCCTTAAAACAGTCTTTTAAAATTAAGATGAAAACAAAAGCAAAGACAAAGAAACCCCATTCTTAATTTAGAGTTCATAGAAAATTGGTCTGTGGGCCAGAATTGGCCTGCGGGCCATAGTTTGCTGACCCCTGCCTTAGAATAGTAGAGGAGTAATAGGTATGGAATAAACAGCTACCTAAAATCAGATGCTTATGATCACTGATACTGCCCTCTCCCCACCTTACTCATTCACGAGACTGTGGGCTCCATGAAGGAAGAAACTGTCCTTCCTGTTCATCACTGTATGTCAGTATCTTTCTGATACAACAGCTGTCATGTAGTAGACACTCAGGAAAAATCAATTGAATGAAAAAAATCATTAAAATATCAGCAATTTCTTCTGATGCCTGACACTTGTGGTTTTCAAAAATTTTAGAGTGCCATTGCTAGAATTTGCATTTAGTTATTTATTGTTAAGAATGTAAAAGAGCTAAATCCTAGCCTTCCTTTGAAGTAAATCAGTAGATAATGTCTACAGTGAAAAAAAAATCAAAAGATCACCATATAAGCATCTTTTATTATTTTTATTTTTTTGTTTTTTTTTATATTTATATATTTTTTTATTGCATTTTAGGTTTTGGGGTACATGTGAAGAACATACAATATTGTTGCATAGGTACACACGTGGCAGTGTAATTTGTTGCCTTCCTCCCCTTCACCTATATCTGGCATCTTATTTAGAAAGATGAAAGTAAGTCCCGAGATAAACAGCTAAAAGAGTTGAAAAAGGTTGCCTCCTCTCTCTCTCACCCATCTGCTCACACAGGGAACAGGGCTAGGATCTTCCAGCTTGGCAGAGCACGTCGTGTCATCTTCAGCTGGTGGCAGCATGGGTTAGTCTTCTGGCAAAGAGAAGGCGGTGAGGAAAAATGGGATTTAACTCTTTGCCATAAAGACTATGAACTCGTCCTGTTTACAGTATCACCCTTCTTCCTGCAGTCAGCAGGACCTGGTGCCTCCAGTTTCTGAACCTTTCCTGGCTTGCCTCTAGTGATACGTTCCCCTCCACATTAAGTTTCAGTTTTTTCTTCCTTGGTTACATCATCCATCCATTTTTGTGGTGGTTGTTATTGAGACAGGGTCTTGCTCTGTTGCCCAGGGTGGAGTGCTGTGGTGTAATCACAGCTCACGGCAGCCTCAGCCTCCCAGGCTCATCTGATCCTCCTACCTCAGCCTCCCTAGTAGCTGGGAGTACATTTGTATGCAACCACAGCCAGTTAATTTTTGTAGAGATGGGGTCTCTCTATATAGTCCAGGTTGGTCTCAAACTCCTGGGCATAAGCAGTCTTCTTGCCTCAGCCTCCCACAGTGATGGGATTATAGGTGTGAGCCATCTGTAATCCCAGTGTTGAAAGCTAGAAAGCACTGGGCCATCCATCCACTTTCTCACTTCCAAAATTGCATGGACATCTCTTGTTCCTCCCTTGTTCTCTTTGAAGTTTTGGTACAGCACAGAGATAAACACACATTCAAAGCACCATGTTTGACCACAAGTTCACAGTTCCTATAGATTTTAGCACACAATTATTGTCTTATACTCTATCTCACATTTTTTTTTTTAATCTCCAACAACAGAACTGTAAGTTCCTTGAGATTAGAGAGATCTTTTTTTGGGGGGGAACAGGGTCTCACTTTGTCACCCAGGCTAGAGTACAGTGGCGCAATCATGCCTCACTGCAACCTCAAACTCCTGGGCTTAAGCGAAATGCCCACCTCAGCCTCCTCAGTAGCTGGGACTACAGGCACACACCACCATGCCCAGCTAATTTCTTTATTTTTATTTTTGCCTAGGGATGGGATCTTGCTATGTTGCCCAGGCAGGTCTCAAACTCCTGGCCTCAAGTGATCCCCTGCCTCAGTCTTCCAAGGTGCTGGGATTATAGGCATCAGCCACTGCACCTATCCAAGAATATGATTTTTATGTTTTTCAGAAATCTCAGTAAGGAGCACATGATTTGTGTTCAGTAAATTCTTATTGATAAGTTGATTTCTTTTGGTATTTGGCTAAGAAAGTTCATTTCTTTACATCACCCTCAAGAGTATAGTTCCATAGAAGCCATATCACTAAACAACAAAAAAATGGCAACTTTTTCATTTTTACCTTTAAGATTCCAAGGAAATAGATAAGTGTTAAGGGTATTTTTTAGGAAAGATACTCATATCAATTAGGTAATGTGGCTTCATAAACTATTCCAAAATCCTGAAGCTTCCAGTGACAGCTACTTATCATTTTTCATGAATCTCCAGTTTGGCTGGGGGTCAGCTGCTGTAGGCTGAATTGGTGGGTAGTTTGGCAATTTCACTCATGTTTAGGGGCAGCTCTGCTCTATGCACCTCCCATCCTCCCCTTGGACCAGCAGGCTATCCTAGCCGTGGCCTTGCCATGCTGGCACAGAGGGCAAGAGAGTATGTAGAAACATGCCTGACCTCTTGAGGCCTAAGTTCATAACTGGCACACTGTCACTTCTTTATTCTATAAGCCAGATGAGTCACATCATCAATTCCAGCCTCAAAGTGAGAGGGCATTGCAAAGTTACATGGTAAAGGGCATGGATGGAAGGAGGGGTGATAAATTCAGCCACTGGTGTAATCCACCATGGTTTCTACGCAGCATCGGTGGTTCTGGCGTGGACACTTACTGAGACTCAGTGAAATAAAATTCTTACGCTCAGGTAACCTAAAATATTTATTCCTGGTTTAAAAAAGAAAATAAAAAGACAATCTAACCCTTAGGGAACTTTCTAACCAAACTCAAGGAAATGGTACACAGATGAAATCAATGAATAAGACGTTTATAGAGCAAAAAGCTAAGAAATACAAGATTCGAATGCTCTGTGTGATTAGCCTAAAGCATACGTCTTCTGTAGTGGGCACAACAGTAAATATTCTAGTCTTTGTGAGCCAAATGGTCTCTGCTGCAACTACTCAGGTCTGAGATGATAGCACAAAAGCAGCCGTAGACAATACATAAATAAGTGAACATGGCTGCTTTCAACAGGCATTGGTTTACAGACCATTGCCCTAAAGTACTGAATGAAATAAGAAAGAGTCAGCTATGGAAGAAGAATCCATAGTTTCAAAGGCAATAAAGATTAGTTTAGCTTAACAAGACATGCTTTAGAAATGAAGTCAGAAAATAATTGTATGGTTGTTCAGTAAATTTACCAACAGGTTAATGTCATTAGTTCAGTCAGAATGAAAACACTCATGAAAACTCATCATTGTTTCAAAACATTACTTGCTACAAATTATTTCTGCTCTGAAAGCCTGTTTGAAAACCTGTTTGCTAAGAATGTTCATGTTTTTGCTTAGCTGGAGAATGAGGAAAAAAGGATTAGAAATAAAATGAAAGAAATACCTAATTAAAATGATTTGATTTTATGCCATTTTAAAACATTTATTTGACTGATGTGACCTAGATTTGTGTAAAGAAACTAAGGGAAGTAAAAAAAGAATGATTTTTAACCAACAGGAAACAGTGTAGAATTTGAATGGGTATTTTTCTACTGTCAATTGTATTTCACTTAGATTTTACTTACCAATTTTTGTGTGATTCCTCTCCATATTTGAAGATAGAATAAAATAAAGCCTGGAATACTGTTACAAAATGAACAGTTTTTTGCTAGAAGTCTTTAATACTGGTTTACTCAATTATGGTCAGCTTGTAGTCAGAAACCTGTAGTTAGACGGATTTCTTTTTTTTTTTTTTTTTTGAGATAGAGTCTGGCTCTGTTGCCCAGGCTCGAGTGCAGTGGCGCAATCTCAGCTCACTGCAACCTCCGCCTCCCGGGTTCAAGTGGTTCTCCTGCCTCAGCCTCCCAAGTAGGTGGAATTACAGGCATGCACCACCATGCCTGGCTCATTTTTATATCTTTTGGTAGAAGCAGGGTTTCGCCATGCTAGCCAGGATGGTCTTAAACTCCTGGCCTCAAGTGATCCACCTGCCTCAGCCCTCTAAAGTGTTGTGATTACAGGCAGGAGCCACTGTACCCAGCCAGTTAGCCAGATTTCTGCTGATTAAATCCAGATACAGAAGAGTTTGGAGTGTAGCTTTAGGAAAGATGGGAAGGCCGACTGCTCCTTGGATAAGAGGCTTAATTCTATTAAAATTTTTCTCAGGCTTTATACTTTTCTCAGGTTTTTTTTTTTTTTCCCCCAATGGCAATGTCATAATACACACAGAAGAAGGGGTGTGATGGGGATTGTTTTATTTCATTCATTTCACTATGACTTACTGAGCTCCTACCATGTGCTAGTCACTGTGCTAGGACCTGGGGATATAGTCATGAGAAAGGTGGGTATGAGTCTTCCCTTTGCGGAGCTCATGGGCCAGCAGCAGTGGCAGACAGGTGGACATAACATGCCAAGAATTCCAGGAGGGACCCCCAGAGGGAGGGAACCAGGATCTTCTGAAGTAAGAGGGATTTTTCTTCAGGTAGATAAACATTGTCAGGTGTGGTAGCTCATGCCTGTAATCTCAGCACTTCGGGAGGCCGCGGGAGGCAGATTACTTGAGGTCAGGAGTTGGGGACCAGCCTGGCCAACATGGCAAAACCCCATCTGTATTAAAAATACAAAAATTAACCAGGCATGGTGGCACACAGCTGTACTCCCAGTTACTTGGGAGGCTGAAGCAGAATAATGGCTTGAACCCCGGAGGCAGAGGTTGCAGTGAGCTGAGATCACGCCACTGCACTCCAGCCTGAGCAACAGAGTCTCTGTCTCAAAAAAAGAAAAAAAAAAAATACTCCACACTGGTTTTACATACATATGACTAAAATAAAACTGCACTTTGAAAGGACTTAGGATTCTCCATTCCTAGTCATTAAGCCTGAGATTGGCAATAAAATTTAAAGGAATTATTGAGGGATTTTGAGAACTCAGTAATCTGAAATCCCCTGAGTTTCTTGGGAATACCATTTCCCCAGGAAACATAATCATATAAATCCATTCTCATGCTTACTGATTGTTCTCTTACATTTTCTTTCTTCTTTTTTTTTTTTTTTTTTTTTTTTTTTTTTTTTTTTTTTAGACGGAGTCTTGCTCTGTCGCCCAGGCTGGAGTTCAGTGGCATGGTCTTGGTTCACTGTGATCTCTGCCTCCCAGGTTTAAGCCATTCTCCTGCATCAGCCTCCCAAATAGCTGGAATTAGAGGTGTGCACCACCATACCCAGCTAATTTTTGTATTTTTAGTAGAGACAGGGTTTCACCATGTTGGCCAGGATGGTCTCGATCTCCTGACTTCTTGATCTGCTGGCCTCAGCCTCCCAAAGTGGTGAAATTACAGGTGTGAGTCACCATGCTCGGCTACATTTTCTTTTCATTTGTTTTTATAGCAATTGTGTTGCCTTCTTTTCTTTAGAAGTTATCTTGCCCCAATGTCAGGTAATTTCCTTTCTTCTGGTTATGCATTGAATTGTGTCCCCACAAAAGGTGTTGAAGTCCTAATCATCAGTACCTGTGATTGTCACCTTATTTGGATCACTTTAACAGATGATCAAGTTTAGGATGAGGTCATTAGGGTAGGCTCCAGCCTAACATAAGGTGTCCTTATAAAAAAGGGAAATTTGGATGCAGAGATGGACATGCAGAGGTAGAACATGGTGTAAAGACACAAGGAAAACCATCTTCAGACCAAGAAAGGCCTGAGCCTACCAGAGAGTAGCAGGGAGGAATGGACCAGATTCTCCCTCACAGCCCTCAGAAGGAATTGACTCTGTAGATGCTTTGACTTTGAATTACTAGTCTCCAGAACTGTGAGACAGTTTCTGTTGTTTAAGCCACCCAGTCTCTGATACTTTGTTATAGCAGCCCCAGGAAACTAGCACATCTTAGCTAATGCGTAAGGTCCTTGTAAGCATGACACAAGTTACATTTGTAAATACATGTGAAGGCTAGTGGCTGGTGTATTAGTCTGTTCTCATGCTGCTATAAGGACATAATCTAGACTGAGTAATTTATAAAGGAAAGAGGTTTAATGGACTTACATTTCCACATGGCTGGGGAGGCCTCACAATCATAAAAGAAGGTGAAGGAGGAGCAAAGTCACTTTTTACATGGCGGCAGGCAAGAGAGTGTGTTCAGGGGAACTGCCCTCTATAAAACCATCAGATCTTGTGAGACTTATTCACTATCATGAGAACAGCATGGGAAAAACCCACCCCATGATTTACCTCCCACCAGGTCCCTCCGATGAAATGTGGGGATTTATGAGAGCTACAATTCAACATGAGATTTGAGTGGGGACACAGCCAAACCATGTCAGCTGGTCCATACTGTCATCTTATTGCAATGTAGGTTTCAGCTTGGAAGTCATCAACATTGTGCTTTCTACCCAATGATGACAGTTCTTCAGTGATTGTGGATACTTGGCTACATAGAGTGAATGGGAAATAGGGAACATCTGGGACATAGGGATGGGCAAGATGTTCCATCTTGGGACTTAGGGAGCAACTGGTCATAACCACGCAGATAAAGAGGACTTTCTACCATTATACAATAGCCATGGAAAGAGCCGTGTGTTCGGATAGCAGGAGAGCCAAGAAAGGTTCTAAGGAGAAGGAGTAGGTTGGGGATTCTGGGCAGAAACTACCTGAGATCCAGCCTCCTATAAACTTCCATTTTAAAAGATTTTCCATCTTTATGAAGAAGAATTTTTTTTCTAGTCTCTGCATGACTCTCAGAGCATTCTTATAAATTTCTGATTTTGAAGGTTTAACAGTGTCCTTTCTTCACCTCCACTGTAATGTTAAGAATTATTAAGATAGCTCAGATTTTTTGAGTCCTTACTCTTTGACAGGCACTGAGCTAAGTCTTTACATATTGCATTATCTCATTTCAGTCTCATTTAATTGCCTCAACAATTCTGTGAAGGAGATGAGGAAACTGTCACTTACAAAAGTATCTTGTCCAGCTTCTTGGTAATAGTGGAGCCAGAGCTTGAACCCAACTCTGCAGAATTTATGTTCTCACTACCTTCTGACTCCCTCAACACCAAGTGGCTGAGAATATGACACAGTTTTACAGTTACAATGTACACTTAAAATAGTAACTACTAAACTGATTCTTAGGAATTGAGACCAAAGGTGTGTACAGAAGTTCCCTCTTTTTACTTTATTTATTTTATTTTTGTGTGCGTGACACAAAATTATGTATGTTCTAGATCTTGATCTGGCCTGGGAAGTAGTTACATGGTTGTACACATATGTAAAAATTCACTGAGTCATATACCAGAGATTTGTGAATTTGTAGGTAAGATATATATTTCAATAAAAAATTAACATTAAAAATATTACAATAGATTTGAATAAATGGGGGGAGTCTTGCTCTATGATCCAGGCTGGAATGTCGTGGTATGATCTTGGCTCACTGCAACCTCCCCCTCCTGAGTTCAAGCAATTCTGGTGCCTAAGCCTTCTCAGTAGCTGGGACTACAGGAGTGTGCCATCACGCCTGGCTGATTTTTGTGTTTTTAGTATAGATGGGATTTTGTCATGTTGGCCAGTTGGTCTTGAATTCTTGACCTCAAGTTATCTGCCTGCCTTGGCCTCCCAAAGTTCTGGGATTACAGGCATAAGCCACCATGCTGGGCCCAGATGGTCCCTCTTAAACTCTAGTTTGCTAACCAGATAACCTGCTTCCCCCTACTTTTTTTTCCCTCTGATTACATTTGCCTGAATTTTTTGCCCTTAATGTCTTTCTTCTCAATAGTCTTTATTTTTCTTTTAAGCCACTCTAGGGATTTCATCTTTAATGAAAACAAAAAAGATTCAGATCAGTAATTGAACACCTATTGAAGCCCATCACTGTGTCCAAATAATTGGTCATATAATCAATATGGTCCCTACTCATGTGATGCTCCTTACAGACTTTTGGGAAGTCAGACAATCGCATAATTATAATCTCATGAGAAAATATATAGGATAATAAGAGAATCTAATTTAGTTGGGGCATCCAGGAAGGCCTCTCTAAGGAGGTGACACTGAAGCCGAGGCCTGGCTGATAAATAGGAGTGCGTGTGGTGGTGTTGGCAGCCATAAAGACTGCCTGCAGAGGGAAGAGTGTGTCTGAGGTCTGTGCCATGTGGAATGAATGATGGCCACTGTGGCTGCAGCATAGTGAATAAGGAGGAAGGCTTCAGAGACGAGGTTGAAGACGTGAACAAGGGCCTGCCTGTTACTGCATATCATAGTAAGCGTTTTGGATTAGCATTGCTATACAAACTAATGTGGTAAAGATACTTTATTATTAAAAATGATTACAAGAAAATTTGAATGGCAGTGTGGTGTTGGTGGAAAGATGTTTTTCTTGTTGTTTTTTGTTTTGTTTTGAGACGGAGTTTTATTCTTGTTGCCCATGCTGGAGTGCAGTGCATGATCTCGGCTCACCGCAACCTCCGCCTCCCAGGTTCAAGTGATTCTCTTGCCTTAGCCTCCCAAGTAGCTGGGATTACAGGAGCCTGCCACGACGCCCAGCTAACTTTGTAATCTTAGTAGAGATGGGCTTTCCTCCATGTTGGTCAGGCTGGTGTTGAACTCCTGACTTCAGGTGATCTGCCCACCTCAGCCTCCCAAAGTGCTGGGATTACAGGCATGAGTCACCGCACCCAGCCATGACACCATTTCAGTAAAACTTTATTTACAAAGTTTTATATGTCTATCAGAATGGGTAAAATTAAAAGGACTGACAATACTAAGTATTGTCAAGGATGTTGAACAACTGAAATTCTCCTGCATTACTGGTGAGAGTATAAACTGAACAACTTATTTTGGAAGAGTGTTTGGCAGCACCTTCAGAAGTGAAACATGCATCTTCTATACATCTATATACCCCTGTATGATACATCTGTGTGTGTGTAAACATAGACATATACACTATATATCTATAGCATGAATATCCACCAATGGACACATACAGTGATATTAATAGCAGCTTTAGCCATAGTAGCCCCAAACTGGAAAAACCCAGATGTCCCCAAACAAGAAAATGAATAAATGAATTGTGGTATATTCTTCCAATGGAATATTACCCAGAGATAAAAATGAATAAACTACAGATAAACACAACTGCATAGACAAATCACATAGGCATTATGTTGAGCAAAAAGAGTTAAACATGGAAGAGAACATACTGTCACATGAATCATCCATGAAGTTCAAAACTAGCAAAACTAATATTTCATGGTTAAGTCCGAATAGTAGCTATCTGGAGGGATGGGGATGCAGTATTGGCTGGAAAAGGGTATAAGGAAACTTTCTGGGGTGTTATGTATGTTCTAGATCTTGATCTGGCCTGGGAAGTAGTTACATGGTTGTACACACATGTAAAAATTCACTGAGTCATATACCAGAGATTTGTGAATTTGTAGGTAAGATACATATTTCAATAAAAAAATTAACATTAAAAATATTACAATAGATTTGAATAAATGGGGGGAATTTCAAAAACTCAGAGTTACAAATTGCATATGTAATATGATCTGAACTCCATTAAAAATTCATGGGGAAAAAAATGGAAAGAAAATCTGTGGAAAGACTGGGCATGGTGGCTTATGACTATAATTCCAACACTTCGAGATTGACTTGAACTTCTGATCGCTTGAGCCCAGGAGTTCAAGATCAGCCTGGGTAATATGGTGAAACTCTATCTCTACAAAAAACACAAAAATTAGCTGGGCATGGTGGCACATGCCTGTAATCTCAGCTACTTGGGAGGCTGAGGTGGGAGGATTGCTTAAGCCTGGGAGGTGGAGGTTGCAGTGAGCCAAGATCTGTTGCTGTACTTTTGGGTGATGGAGCAAGACCCTGTCTGAAACAAAAAACAAAAAAAGAAAATCGGCTGAAGAATTAATAGTGGTTTCTGGATAGAGGGATTGTATTTCCATTTCTCAATAGATTTCAGTGTTTTCTAAGTTTTCTGTGATGTATGCATCTTATTTCCATATCAGAAAAATTGAAACAGGAGAAACAATCACTGAGTTGATTTTGACATAATTTCAGGGAATTGTAAATCAAGTTTGAAATTTTAGGGGTGAAATAGCAATTCAGAGATGGGCAAATTTAGAAGGCATCTCAGAGGGGTAAACCTGAAGGAGAACTGTAACAGCATTTTGGGAAGGATCTGAATGAAAGCAGGAATGGGGGTTGGTCAAGGAACCCTGTGTGATGTTTCCTGTGGCCCACATTCTTCAGCCTATGTTGTTTCCATCCAGTTCATGAGTTCTGCAATCTCTTCTGTGGTCCTTCAAGGATGTACGAGCTTTTTCTTGCACTCTAACATGTTGATTTGAAACCACTTATGATTTTTATCCTTAAAAAACTCTTCTCCTAGCCTTTTACATTTTTAGGCATTACCATTTGCTCTGTTCTCTATTTTGAGGCTGCCTTTTCTTCCCTGCTGCACCATATGCCAATGTGAGTTTAAAAATTAATTGTGCCAAGCCATTCTCTCCTTCCCCAAAATAAATAAATAACCCCAGAGCCCCCCTTCCCTCCCGTCACAACACACACATGGAGCTCCAAATGATCCATCTGTCCTATTGAAGATATCCACCACCCACTTCATCCTGGGGCAGGCTATTTTTGTTTGCTTTGTCTTGAAAATTCCTATGTTGGAAGCTTTAAAGAGTACATTAGTTTCCATCAGAAAATGAAAAGCAAAGCACTTTGTTCTCCTGTTTCATACCTGTTTCAGCGCTGTGCACAAAGAAATGCTCAATAAATGCTGATTGATGCAGATCATGGTCTATGCCACATTTCAGATTTTTCTGTGCACATTTTTACTAATGATTGCACATTTATAATCATAAAATGGATTATAAAAGGGATGATATTCTCTGGAATCCATTATTTTCTGCAAATTTTTTCCTCTTAGGTGAGTTTAATTACTGAATTTTCAAATTCTCTGTGGTATCCAAGGATGACTGGAAGCCTTCTGTGAGTGGTGTTTGTTTTGTTTTGTTTTCAAACTCCTTCTCTCCCTTTCCTTGCCAGGGTAAGTAATAGCATTATGAGGTGTTACTGGAAATTTTAATCAATAAAATGTGCATGTCTTTCATTAGGATGCTAGGAAGTACTGCTGAGTTTGATTGTTTAGTTAATGCAATGAGCTAAGAGACTCAACCATTTATGTGCACAGGGTCAATTTGAGTAAATTTTAGCCTAGATGGGCAATTTTAATATTTTTTTCCAAGATAACCTAAATGAAAGATTCATTTTAAGGTCCAAAGTTCGTAAGCATCTGGGAAAGCAGTTCTTCTGAAACAGACATAGAAATGAGGGAGACTAGCTTTGCTTTTAAGAAGTTCATAGTTCATTGATTCCTTTTCTGTTTCACCCATGCCTGTGGCTCAGCTCTCACCTCTGGGTGGATGGATACTGCAAAAGCTATCCCTCCTGCTTTGACTTTCCATGAGACCTAGAGCAGCATTTTCAGCTGCCTGCTGGGCACCCCTGTATGGATGTTCTGATGATCTCTTAAGCTTATTATTACATCTGAGCTTAACTCACTGTTACCACCAAACTCATTATCTTTCCTGTGTTTCTTACCTAAATGGCTCTACTTTTTGTAGTCAGTCTCTAATCTTTGGGATTCTTTTTGCTGCCTCCCTTTACATTAAAGATTGATTTCAAGCTGGTCATGGCAGTGTGTACCTGTAGTCCTACCTACCTATGAGGCTTAGGTGGGGGGATTCCGTGAGCCCTAGACTTTGAGTCCAGTCTGGACAACATAGCAAGTCCCCATCTCTTAAAAACTAAATAAAAGAAAGAAAGGTTAATTTCCCCTTTATCAAGCATCTATGTCCTTTTTCTTCTGACCATTTTTCTATTCGAGCCATCTCCTATAAACAGTGCCCATCCTCAGTATGGCTGGGAATATAAATCCATGTAAGAAAGGAATGGCCCAGTGGGGTACTTTCTGTTTGTGAGATGATCTTAGAACTATCTTGTTTTCCTTATCTACTGATATCCCTGTCTCACTCCACTTGTCCCTTGGTTATCAAACTTATCTCTCCTCCCACCTCAACCTACGCTGAGTGTTCTTTCCTTTCTTTCTCCTCTCAAATGCTGATGCATAATTGACTACTTCTCCACAATTTTTTATTCAGTATTTGTAGAAACAGCTCTTCCAATGGATTCCCTCCCCTAAGGACTTCCCCCTTTCAATTTATTGCAACCTGAAGTCTGCCCATCCCCTAGTACTGCCCACCTGGAAGCACCCCAAACCTTGGCCCATCCCAGTCAATGACATGGTGTCAACACTGGCATGCTTTGGGATTCCAAAGGTGGAAATTGCATTGGTTCTCATTTCCAAAAGCTCATGGAATAGATGTTTACTGCAAGGTAATAGCATCCAGATGATGATTTTTAACACACTGGAGAGAAGTGATGATTTTTGCATGGGGATACATGCTAGAGGTAAAACTCAATGGGGGAATATGGATGAATCTCAAAAACATGCTGAGTGAAGGAAGCTGGGGTGAATGGGTAAATATTGAATGGTTCTATTTATATGAAGTTCTGGAATGTGCAAAAAGTGATAGAAATGGGAACAGCTATGGTGTGAGGGCAGGGATTGACTGGGAAGGACCACCGAGGAACTTTCTGCAGTATGGGAAGTGTTCTGTATCTTGACAGACATGTGGTTTACATAGGTGAATGCATTTGTTAAAACTCATCAAATTGTATACTTAAGATCTATGCTTTTTACTGTATGTAAATTGTAACTTAATAAAGAAACAAAAAAATTAATTCAAAGGGAAAAATTGCAGAGTAAAATGTGTAATAGTATCCTACTAGTGGTTAAAGAGAAAAGACTGTATGCATAGGAATAAACAAAATAATATAATAGGAAGAGAAGCAGACATGCTCTTGTATTTGTGATCAGGAAACATTTGCTTTGGAAGTGCTACTAGTTAATATCATACACTCAGTTGTTTGGGAATACATGGTCACTTTTGCAGTGGTTCATAGCAGATTAAAATCTGATTTTAGAAATCAGAAGGTATAGATTTTCTCTGTGGAAACTTCCAATGCTTCTAAAAATCTTGCACCCTGCTGCCTTCCCCTGTATCCAAAATAAATCACAACTATTTGGTTTCAGCTTGGTGAGTAGGAGGGTTTATATCACAGCCTTTATAATAACTAATATGTGGATCCCAGACTGATAGCCTAAAGGGCATGGTAGGCCTGTGAACATGTTTTGTTCTGTTTTGCTGGGGAGTAGAGATGTGGACAGTGGTGGTTTTTTCTTTTTATGAGTTGCAAATGTTTGAAACTTGGGAAATTTCCTATAAAAATGTGAACATCTGGCAATACCTGGGTGGCTTGCATTCTAAAACAGCAATAACTGCTTGGATCTGAGTAATAGCTCCTCTCTTTATAAAATTAAGATATAATTTACTTTATATATATCCTACCATTCACAGTTATCTCAGGACCAATCCACTGCTGCCATTAAAAAAAATTCTACTCTCAGTCTTAGTTTAATTTGCAACCTCTAGATTTACATTTGTGGAGCCCCTCCTATGTATACATGAGGGAGATATTATATCTGTTTTACAGATGAAATAACCAAGCTTCAATAAGAACTCACCTGAGGTTGCTTAGTAGCAAGTAGCAAAACCAAGATTTGAACTTGTATTCTTACCCCCAGAGTCTACACATTTACTGACAATGTGTTGTTCATTTTTTACTTTTAACTTTGGTTTCATCTATTATTGAGTAAAAAATTACTACTTACCTCTGGTTGAGTTCTGATTAGTTTCTTTGTGACTTATTTTGGTAGAATAATCCCTGGTCTTCAAACTCTATTGATTTTGCATCCCTAGCAGTGAAAAAGAAAAAAATGCATAATATATATATGTACATTATTTATTGGTAAATAATAAACTTGTGCTCTATTACTATTATGTACATTTTAAAACATATATGTGTTTAAAAGTCTTAAAGAATAAGATTATATATATGCATATATTCCAGAATTTTCTCTCTACACTGCAGAAAATTCTGTTGTAGGTATTGCATACCCTATCTTGGCAGCCAATAGATTAAGTGATGCCTGGACAATGATTCTGCCTGAAAGCATTTTCGTATCAGAGACTGCCAATTTTGTATCCAATAAATTGTCCCTTCTAGATAAAGGATTCAGGAAAAAGATCACCTGATTTGCCCACACTATGGAAAG
This sequence comes from Plecturocebus donacophilus, assembly GCA_004027715.1. NCBI lineage: Eukaryota > Metazoa > Chordata > Mammalia > Primates > Pitheciidae > Plecturocebus > Plecturocebus donacophilus. The sequence goes on from PVKP010006348.1 coordinate 52,103, forward strand.
ACGGCAGAAAGTTCTCCATTGTTAGAAAAGGTATTGTCTCTCTGTAGCCACATTTAAAATACTGTATTCTAAAACCTTCTATAGCTGTGAACTTCAAAATAACCAAAGGCATCTTTTATCCCTATTAAGGCCTGGGATTCACCTTTGGTGAGTTTAGGTTCTTTTCAAACATCTAGTTTTGACTGTGGATTTAATGCAGAGAAAAGCAGTACCCTCCTGGGTCTCAGTTTCTCAGTCTGGGATGTGGGGTCTCCACCTCACAGGACTTCTGCTGTGATTAACAAATTTGTGGTTTTAACTACTTGGACAAAACAAGCACTGAGAGAGGCTGTTAATATTGAATCAGTGTGAAATGTGTTTGTGGATTGGTGCCAGCAGTTTTCCCAGAATTCTGGTACTCTAAAGAAAGAATGTCAATTGAGTGTGCTTTTTAAGGCTTGCTTTGCGCCTGCTCAAAGGTCACACCGTGGTATTTCTCTAAATAGAGTTGTTTACATGTGAAGGGATAGGTTTTTCTTTCTAAGAGCTTATCCATGTCCTTTGACTTCCTTCCCATCAACTTGTGTGATCTGAGTGAAGCTTTTTTCCGGAGCATCCTCTGTTTGGAATGTTCTTTTCTGCCCTCCCTTAACCTCCTTATTTCCTTAGTTTGTCCTTAAGGCCCAGATGGGACGCCACATTCTTCACAATCCTACCAGCACCAGGTTGACGTAATCTTTCCCTCTCATGCACTTTGAAAAAATCAGAGTGTAGCATTGAGGGAATGCAAGAGAACACATTTGACACACCCCTTGCGGATTCCACAGAAGGAAAGCCTTGTGTGTGTGCATGGCATCGTTGGGAATGCAATAGAGATACATCAAGTTGTTCATGTAAAATGTGAAACATATGCTGCATCTCTGTTCTGGAATATTTTCTTTTATTAAGAAAGAAATGTTAGGCTGTGGCTTGCTCCTGTAATCCCAGCACTTTGGGAGGCCAAGGCAGGCGGATCACCTGAGGCCAGAAGTTCGAGACCAGCCTGGCCAACATGGCGAAACCCCATCTCTACTAAAAATATAAAAATTAGCCAGGCATGCTGGCACACACCTGTGATCCTAGCTACTCAGGAGGCTGAGGCAGGAGAATTGCTTGAACCCAGGAGGTGGAGTTTGCAGTGACCCAAGATTGTGCCACTGCACCCCAGCCTGGGCGACAGAGTAAGACTCTGTCTCAAAAAAAAAAAAAAAAAAGAAACATTAAAAAAATTCAAAAAGACAGAAAATTAAAAGGGATCATTAACCATATCCCCAAACTCCAAGCCAAACCCCCAGACTTTTACTGCTGTGGCGATACACTGGCTTGGTATTTACCAAGTTTCCCTGTAGTTAGGCACATCCAGGCCTGGTCTCCTGCTAATGCATGTGCTCTTGGTGGGCCCCTGCATTATTCATCATGAAGGCTGCTGACACCTGGCCCATCCTACTGTAGGCACTTAATGAATGTTTTAGTTAGCTCACCAACTCAAAGGTTGGAGAAGGGCCTGCACTGATTTTTAACTCAGTCTCCTGTTCTATTCCTTATCTTGCTTACATATGTCTTGTGACCATAAACTCCAAGAGTTCTGTGAAGTTAAAGCTGAAGGCCACAGGTGAAAGATCTCAAAAAAGGAAGCCAGTGAGCGAGAAGCCCTGATCACAGCATAGTCAGAAAATAGGCTATCTGGGGTACTGGAGATTTCCTAGTAAATTGACAGTGAACATGAGGTTTGCCAGAGTGAGTCAGAGCTTTTCAGTGTTGAGAGAGACAAATTATAAATACTTTAAATGGTGCCATTTGAAACACTTCCCTCTGTGTTTTTCCTCCTGGGAGAGCCATGGCAGGGAAGCTGGGGCAGGCAGGCACCGTGCACCTGCTTCAGGGTCAGCACCTCCGTCAGGGGAGGTGCAGAGAAGCGCTGACGCTGGGGTTTCTGGTTCTACGCTCAGCCATTTATCCCACCAGCAAGGACAGCCTGTCTCCTAATTACCAACCACTGGGACAGCTTCCTATGGCCACAGCTGGCCAGGGCCTCTTGGGCATGTGCCTGCCACTTAGTGCCTTCCAGTTCAGTGGCTCTTAGATACGCTGTAACCAGGAGGAGAATAATTATATCTTGCAGCTGTATATGTGGTATAGAACTTCTCAGACAACATGGTGTAGAATGTGCACTTTTCCTCTTTTAGCAGAGAGTTTATAATGGCCTGAGTGTGTTTTGTCTTTGATATCTGGCTTTTCGAGTATTGGCTACTCATATTTCACAGTGACTTCTTTTTTCTTTCTTTCTTTCTTTTTTTTTTTTTGAGATGGAGTTTCACACTGTAACCCAGGCTGTAGTGCAGTGGTGCAATCTCAGCTGACTGTAATCTCTGCCTCCTGGGTTCAAGCAATTCTCTTGCCTCAGCCTCCCGAGTAGCTGGGACAACAGGCATGCGCCACCACGCCCAGCTAATTTTTTTGTATTTTTAGCAGAAATGGGGTTTCACCATGTTGGCCTGGATGGTCTTGATCTCCTGACCACATGATCCGCCCGCTTCAGCCTCCCAAAGTGCTGGGATTACAGGCATGAGCCACCACTCCCAGGCTTCACAGTGACTTCTTAGAATTACCAAACGTTATTTACAAGGCATTGAGTACAAGTATGTACAGAGCCTCATGCGAAGGAAAAAGTGTGACAAAGGCAAGACTTCTGCACTTCAGCAGCTTAGCAGCTGGCAAGGGAAATAAGATAGTCTATGGGTAACCTTATTGCAAGGCAGGTTTACAAATACCATGGGAGAGCTGCTATTTGGGGAACAAGATCGGAAGAAATTGATTCTAGCCAGAGTGATTCTGGAAGCCTGTATGGAGGAGGTAATGATTGAGCTGCATTTTTAAGCACAGGTGGATTTTCGGAAAGTTCTAATGGGAAGGAGGTTGAGGAATTTCAGGAAAAGCAAAGGAAGCATGGGAAGGATGAAGAGATGTGTTGCAGGCATAGAGGTTTGGCTGCTCACAAAGACTGCACAGAGCCTGGATTGTGATGTGTGGGCAGCAACTTAGTGCCCTGATTCTATGGAGGAGATCACTGGAGAGTCTTGTCTACCATATGGAGTTTGAGTGCAGAGGATGCCTGTGACCCCAGTCAGCTGATCTTCATCTGTGGCTGCTTCCTTGAAGGCATTCCAAGCCTGCCTCTCATTGCTCTTTGGGAACTTTGCCTATGCAGAGTATTGTCAGAGAGTAATTTGAGACACTTGATGCCTGTTAAACTAATTATGCTCAGTCCTCAGAGTGCCGTGGTGCTCTCAATCCTGAATGCTCAGCAGATTTTATGTAGTGTCTGAATTATTAATGGGGAAGATATGGAAGGGGGTGCTTGGCTGCTTGTTCCATTTTGAGCAGGTCTTGGGTGAGTGGCATTACGGGAAGAGAAGCAGCTGCTTGCAGAGGGATGGAGGAAGCAGGCCCTCCTGAGGAGCCCTGCCCAGACCGGAGCCTGTGCCAGTATGCTCAGAAAATCACAGCCTGCTTTGGAGGGATGGGTAAGACCCCTTAAACATTAGGCTTTGCAGAGAGGATGCCCACGGCTGACCATGCAGGACTGAACTCTAGGACTTGCTGGGAGCAGGGAGCAGGGGTAGCCGCTGCTGAGCAGGAGAGCCTCACACGGACCGAGTTGTCACTGTCGGGAAGTCCAATTGTACCCCCTTTTCATAGCCTTCCCACTTAATGTGTTCTGTTTAGCAGCAAAGATCATCCTGACTTGTGAGCAACTGCAGGTGTTTCTGGAAGGTGCGCTGAGCTCTTTCTGTTTGTTCATTTTGGTTAAAAACAACAAACAAAAATGAAAAGTAACCCTATTATCACTGAAGAAGCCACAGGCTAACTGCAGACCATTTCCTTAGCAAACTAAATTCCATCAATATTTGCATTGTAAGGTGGCGATTTGCTCTGTCAAAATTTTATTTCTTAGTGAGGAACAAGTAGATCCTAGCAGGTGATTTAAGCAGGGAGGGGACACTTGTCTGAGAAAAAGACTTAAGTCATTATATAGAATAAAGTTAAAGTCTGTGTTCATTTGTGGAGAATCACTGTGACTGATGAAAAAAGAGCATTCATTGTGGCATCTGTTCCCCGAGCACTGTGTAGCCCCAGAATGTCTGGTTTCGGGCTGGGGCTCATCACATCAGGTGTTTATTGAGCTCCTACAGTGAGCAAAGGTTGGGTGCCTTTGGTGCCCCTTGGTGAATTTTCCCACTGATGGTTCATTTTCATAATTTATCATAGAAGAGCTTGACTAGGTACAGTGGAACTGCTGTTAGAAAGTTTAGGAATTTCCTATCTGGTAAGATACACAGGCCAGCAAATTCTTGGGCAGAAGTTCAGTGTTTATAATTATCATTTGCTCTGTGATGTGGTGCATTGTGATAGCTTATCATAGAATCATACGGTCATAAAACCCACTCCTTTGCGATTGCTGTAACTGTAGTTTTATGTGGGCTGTGGCAGGAGGCAGCAATGGAAGACCTGAATCCACTGGTGCTCCTTTAGGGTCTTCCCCAGCTGTGCTTTCCCTGGTGAAGAGGTTGCTGTCAGGCAGCTACCACTGCAAGTCTATTTCTAAGACTGGAGGTTTGGCCTCCGCTGGGTATTTAACCTGAGGCATGTGGAGGAGGATAAGTGAAAAGCTCTGAGCACCTGGGGAGTAGAACTTAGTTCACAGGGGTCTGCAGTCACTACTGCCAGCATCTGAACTCCCATCCCCAGTGCCTGAGAATGGAATCAGCTGCCTCACATTTATATGTAGTTTGGTTGTCTTTAAAAGCAGGCAAACGTTTGCTATTCTCATCAGCTGTCTTTATGATCCACATGTAGTTTACTTTCCATCCTGACCTAAAATTCGTAAAACAGATCAAAATTCTTATGTATAATTCTATTATTAAGAATTTAATTTTTCCTTTTCACAATCTCTTAAAAGACAGTTGCATCTTCAACTAAATATATGGATCTGTAAACTTGTTAAAAAAAATTTAGGAGTGTCCTGTGTGTGCTCTGCAGATACAATGGCTAAGCATTGAGGCAGAGTTAATACAGTGGAAATAGTTTTTGTGAGCAATCCTTGACAAGTTTAGGGACCAAGAAAGCAGAATAGCTTTGTTATGGAATCATTATCCTTTTTCTCTTTTTTTCCTTTCTTTTTTTTTTTTTTTTTTTTTTTTTTGAGATGAAGTCTTGCTCTGTAACCTAGGCTGGAGTGCAGTGATACAATCTCGGCTCACTGCAACCTCCACCTCCCAGGTTCAAGCAATTCTCCTGCCTCAGTCTCCCAAGTAGCTGGGACTACAGATGCCCGCCACCACACCCAGCTAATTTTTTTTTTTTTAGTAGAGATGGGGTTTCACCATGTTGGTCAGGCTGGTCTTGAACTTCTGACCTCAGGTGATCTGCCTGCCTCGGCCACCCAAAATGCTGGGATTATAGGTGTGAGCCACTGCTCCTGGCCTAGTTACCCCTTTTCTTGGTAAGGAAGATGCTGGGTTTGAAGGAAACAATCTCTTTTCTGTCCAAAGTCTATGTTTGTGTGTTACTGTGTTCTGGATTCTGCGCTCAAAGTGGCTGCATCATGTTTCTCTATAGCAACACATCTATATTTCACAAAAAGACCATGTAAACACATATAAGCAAGTAGCTGCTCAGGTTCTCAATTTGCAAAGAGCAAAGCTCTAGGAAACCCAGCAAGAAAGAATTAACGGTGAAAGGCAGAGGTTTCCACACTACAGTGTTTATTAGAAAACACTTTAGAAGAATCTAGTAGGGCTGAGGTGGGCCTCAGGATCTGCTTCTTAAACAAATGGGGCCAGAAATCACATTTTGGGAAATATGTTCTTTTTTTTTTTCTTTTTGATAGATGAATGCTACTTTATTTTTTTTCCAGTCATATATCTTTTTTATTTTTTAATTTTAATAGTTTTGGAGGGAACAGGTGATGTTTGGTTACATGGATAAATTCTTTAGTGGTGATTTCTGAGATGTTGGTGCACCCATTATCCGAGCAGTATACACTGCACTCAGTATGTTGTCTTTTATCCCTCACCCACATTTTGAGAAGCATTGATAGAACATCTTACATTGTATATCAGAAGGTTCTTCAAAATAGGTAAGCAGGAAAAAGAACACAGACAGATTGTTCTACCTGCTTTGTAAACTGTTTTTAGAGGAAGACTTTGGAGGTTGGCGTTGGGCTTAATTTCCAGAATTTTGGAGCAGAAATTTTGAGGTGTGACTTCCGTAGTGGTGGAAGTCCTATGTCTCTGCTTTCCCCAAGTCCGCCTCAGTCTGAATGCCTCTAGACAGCATCTGTTTCTTCCATTCCCACCATGCTTCCCATTGGCATAGAATAATTCCAGCACATTTGAATTCTCAAGTTCTTGAATTGTATTGCCAAATCCTGTGTTAAAGATGAGAAACTAATAACAAAACAAGCAAGAATTTCCTTTCTCTGCTTCATCTGCCTGGAGCGTTTGTGGAAGGACCTGATTATTGGGTAGGAAGAGTCAGAGCTTGGGAGTCAGAAGACCTGGCTCCACCCTAGGCTTTCTGCATTGTCGTGAGAAAGTCACATCTCTGAGACTTACCTTCCTCATCTTAAAGGCTAGCATAGATCAGCGCTTCCTGAGTGCTAGCAGTAGTCTGGGGAACATTTAGAAACATAAGTTCCTGACCCCTATGTACAAAGAATCCCCAATTTTTTAAAAATATTTTTCAAAAGTTCTACAATTTTTTTTTTTTTTGAGACAGAGTCTTGCCTAGTAACCTGGGAGTACAGTGGCACAATCGTAGCTCACTGTAACCTCAAACTCCTGGGCTCAAGCAAGCCTCCTGCCCCCAAGTAGCTGGGACTACAGATGCAGGACACCACACTTGGCTAATGTTTTATTTATTTATTTATTTTCTGTAGAGACAGAGTCTTGCTATGTTTCCAGGGCTGGTCTTGAACTGGGCCTCAAGCAATCCTCCCTCCTCACCCTCCCAAAGTGCTAGGATTACAGACGTGAGCAACCACACATGGCCTACAGATGATTCTTATGTGCAGCAATATTTGGGAACTACTGAACTAGATTACCTTTGATGGCCTTGTCAGCTCTATAATTCTATTCTAGGGTTTTAGTGAAAAGAAATGTGTTCTAGAACATAATAGCCCAATGACAAGAGTGTGAGTTTATTCATTTTCACTTGTGACTTTTGTATGGTTGTAGATGGTCACATATTGTACTTCATCTTACTGTATGAATGTTAAAGAGTAAATGATTACTGGGGTTGTCCTTTTTATGTCAATATACTAATTCCATGAAGGTCCTTCTAGCTTGTAATTTTGTGAAAACCTGAAGCTACCTACACATTAATTCTATCTCCATGATATGATTCTGTAATCGCAGAAAACCCATGGAACAACTTTAAGACAATAAACATTGGCTTAATGGAATGAGGCAGAAGGATTTTCCTGGTACTAAGAAGGGGGGTCCCCCTCTAGAAAATGGAAAGGAAATGATTGTTTACTATGGCCTAGAGCTGGATTTATCACGAGTTGAAGCTGAGGATCTTTAATTGAACCCCCACCCACCCCACCTGTGAGATCTGAAATACTGGAGAACTTGAAATTATTACCCTGGGATTTTTCTGATAGACATTTTTAGATTTTATAAGATATGTGTATATATCCGTACCCCTATTCTCAGTACTCTTACCAGATGATACTGAATATTCTAGGAGTATTTGCAGGAGAATTCTTTTAGATAGTGCAGCTATATTCTTTCTCTTGTTCTGGATATTAATCTAATTTTCAAATATGCATCCATGCTTGAGACTGACAGGCTCGAGTTGCTGGCAGTGGCTGTTTCTGCACCTAGTCATCTGACCGAGAATATGGCGCCTTAAGCTGTTGAGGGTAATCACTTAAATACATCCCCCTTAATCTTCTTTGCTGGGCAGTGAGAAAAGGAGACAGTAAGGAGCCAGGGGGAACGGAGAGAATTGTGGGGCAACTCTGCTCCTTGAGCTCCTGCTGCCCGTTTCTCATTTCTTGGAAATCCATGCCAAGATGCCTTCCTTCCTTGGCCTAAAGTGTCTGGGGAAATTGTGCAGCTCTGAGAAAAGCAAAGTCACCTCATCTGAGAAAACCAGTGCCAGGGGCTCGAACAGAAAGAGACTGATTGTTGAGGACTGGAGAGTCGCTGGGACCTCCTTCCCCGCTCACAGGCGTGCCACTCTCACTCATTTGCTGTATCTCTGTCCCGAGGACCACTGCCCACTTGGGCACATATGTAACAGCGTTGATCCTTTTGGTAAGTAAAATAACCCACTCTGGACATGGTTTTGTGTTTTGTGATTGGCGCAATTAAGAGAGTACTATCCAGCTCATTCTTCTGTAATGTGTTCTTCAAAGGAAACACGATCCTTAATATATAATTAATGGGGGTGAGGGCGGGAGAGATGGAGAATGTAATGTAAGTACAGCTATGGAGCTAAATTCTAAGGGCATTTTTGTCCAGAATTTTATCATCTTCAGTAACAAATGTATCTTTTCCAAACATTGTATGAATAATTGTCAGTAATAGGAATTATGATGGAAAAGAAAGATCTCTATCCATAGATGCTATCCTTTCATTCGACAAAGAATAAATAGAAAAGAAATATTCAAGGCGGGAGATGGACGCTAGCAAAGATGACCTAAGTAAAGCTGAGCTCCGAATTGTGTCACTGTGTAGGGAGCACTCGTCTTGTGAAATGTTCTAAAAAAATAAAAAATAAAAAGCCTTTTAATATCGATAGAACTTGTTGATGCTTCTTTTCAGTGAAGCTCATTAAAACGTGTCAGTCATCCCTCTGCCTGTGAAAGAGGTGGAGAAGGCCCACTCTGAGGATAGAGTTATCGCACTTGGGAGTTTTCAGACCTGGAAGTTACCATGGTGCCTTTATTAATGAAGATGGTACCTACTCAACTGCTCACACCTTGTCAAAGTCAACGCTAGAATTAGTACAGGAAGCAGAAGGCGATTAGCCATGGTCCCTACAAATGTATGAAGTTGAATTAAATAAACCAGGAAGCATAACATATTCCTCATCATTCTTGGACAGCCAGAGAGTTGGATTGGATTCAGTTTAGCTGAAGTAAGGGAGCTAAGATGTTCTGTTTTGTTGCAATCAGCTCTCAATAGCTTTGTTGAGTGATAATTCATATGCTGTAAAATTCACCCATTTAAAGTATACAGTTCAGTGGGTTTTAGTATGCAACTCATATGTGCAGCCCTCACCATGGTGAGTATTTTCATTGCCTCAGAAAGAAACCCTGTACTCTTTAGCTATTACCTCCCCACCTCAACCACTTCACCCCCACCTCCCAGCCTTAAGAAATCAAAATCTACTTTCTGCCTCTTAGATTTCCCTATTCCGGATATGTCATGCGAACGGAATTTATAATATGTGGTCTTTCGTTTATGGCTTCTTTCACTTAGCATGTGTTCAGGGTTCTCCCATGTTGTAGCACGTGTCAGCACTTTATTCCTTGTTATGGCCAAATACCATTTCACTGAATGGCTATTCCACATTTTGTTTCTCCTTTCACCAGCTGATGGACATTTGGGTTGTTTCCAACTTTTGGCTGTTATGAATAATGCCCCTATGCACATCCATATACAAGGTTTTTTTCTTTTTTTCATGTCAGATGGGTAATGTGCCAATGTCATAACAAGGTTTGAGGGTGGCACTCCTCACACATACGTGCATGAACACATCAAAAGGATCATCATATGCAAGTTTTTATGTGGATATATGATATGTTCAGAACTCTTGGGTATATACCTAAGAGTGGAATTTCTGGGTCATGTAATAACTCTATGTCTAACCTTCTGAAGGACTTCTGGATTATTTTACAAAGTAGCTGCTCCATTTTACATTCCCACCAGCAGCAAATGAAGGTCCCAGTTTCTCCACATCCTTGGCAACACTTGCTATTAACTGACTTTTTTGGGGGATGGAGTTTTGCTATGTTGCCCAGGCTGGAGTGCAGTGGCACAATCTCGGCTCACTGCAACCTCTGCCTCCCAAGTTCAAGTGATTCTCCTGCCTCAGCCTCCCAAGTAGTTGGGATTGCAGGCACGTGCCACCACACCTGGCTAATTTTGTATTTTTAGTAGAAATGGGGTTTCACCATGTTGGCCAGGGTGGTCTCAAACTCCTGACTTCAGGTGCTCAGCCTGCCTCCGCTTCCCAAAGTGCTGGGATTACAGGCATGAGCCAGTGCACCCTGCCTTATCTGACTTTTTTTATTCCAGCCATCCTAGTGGATGTGAAGCAGTATCTCACTGTGACTATACAGAGCTTTGGCTGGGACAGAGAGGGCTGACAAGCAGATGAGTGCTCAGGGAGGACAGGATATTGACTCCCATGGCTGCTGATGGTGACAGCTCCTTATCTCTTACTCTTAACAGTCTTCTCTTCATGATTCCAGGCGCATCTCTTTTTAGGGGAGCAGGGAGTGAGAATGGAGAAACCATGCCTTCTGCCCAGCCTGCTTATAAGCTATGCTAAGAAGTTTGTTCGGAACCAGCTGATCATGCCTATTGCAGCGAGGGATACTTCCCTCAAAAATCAGATCCTCATACTAGTGGATACCTAGAATCCCTTTATTGAGGAGAAAACTGTTTTATTCCACAAATAGGAAAAAAAATGAAACATGTAGATTTCTGCTGGAGCTAACACTTTATTGTGAATGACATCAGTGCTTCTATGGAATGTTTCTACTCAAAGAGACTCAAATCAGATGTGTTTGGAATGAGCCACTGTTGCTCTTGAAAGAGATAAGATCTGTTGGGAGGAGGAGGCAGGAAGGCAAGGGGAAGCCAGGTAAGCTGTAGTTGAATGAAAGCATACTGGTTAGTGACTTATCAGCAGTTTCTGTCATGAGGGAACAAGAGAATTAACAGTATCAGAGGAGTTCTGGATACAGGAAAGGTAATCGTCATTGGGATATCCATATCTTAGTGGAGGCAGATAAGGAAATCTGGGAGATTAGTTAAGTGTTGTGGCTTTGAGGTTGGACATTCCAGAGTTTGACTCCCAGCTCTTCTACTTACTAAATGTGTTACTTTGGGAAGTTAGTGATTCCAAGTGCATTTCTCTGTCTGTAAGGTAGGCAGGGAATGCATACCTTATATGACTGCTTTGAGCAGGCCTATCCCTAGAGTAGATGGGCCCTGGGCAAATATTTTTTGTAGGGCTACTGTCTGTATAAACAATTTGAGTCACCCCAAATCAGTGTGTCAACAGCTCAATCTTTTTCAATCATGGGAAAGAAATGTCACACGAGCCTGAGGAAGTGATTGCTTGCTAGGCTTGTCCCCTAGAATGGAGCCAGCTCCAGGCTCCTTGGGGCATCTGGCCAACCCCTTGCACAGCATGGGAGAGATGCAGAGGATCACTAGAGAAATCTGTGAAGAGGAGGCTCAGATTCCTCATCCAGACAGCACTGCTGGCCCCAGCAATCTCAGGTACCAGAGCACACTTAGACATTTTTGAGGCAGGAATGGGGTTAGGGCAGGGCTCTGCTTGCCCATGTCTAAGGGTAGTATTGATTATGAGGACTGAATGAGAACCTGGCTGGGCGTGGTGGCATGTGCCTATAGTACCAGCTATTTGAGAGGCTGAGGCAGAAGGACCATTTGGGCCTAGGAGTTCAGCCTGGGCAACATTCCAAGACCCTATCTCAATTTTTAAAATCGTCAATAAAGATAAAAATAAATTTAAAGAATGAGAACTTGCATATCAAAGTGTTTGGTATAATGGCACACAAAAGCATCCACTAAATGTTAATTTCAGTAATAATAATAGACTTGCAATATAGTCAGCGTTAGTCATTTTGGACAGTCTCTACGGAGGCTGAATTTAAAAAATAAAATCAGAAAAAATCATTTGTTGTTGTTAAAAATAGTGATTTCTATTGTTTGCCTTCCATGCTGTGAAACAATAGAGGTCCAGGACTGTAGATGCAGCACAGGACGTGGGATTCCCAGGAAGCCACTGCATGCTCGAGCATCCTGTTCAGGACAGGTGCCTGGAGGAAGTGCGCCCTCCTGCAGCCATGCTTGTTCCTGTGCTACGAAGCCCCAGAGAGTTCGGGAGCAGCTCCTGGCAGGGTGCTCACGAATATCTGGCAATGGCTTCCTACAGCTGCCAGAAAGATATCAAGATGCTGCAGCTTCCTGTTGTTGTCTGGTGCTTAACCCCCACTTAGAGTTGTGCTGGGCTCCATGATTTTCCAAGTGTTCCCATGCATATCTGTCCTTTGTCATGCTCAAAACAACCCTTGGATGTTGCAAGGGAAGAAATTGTTTTCCTCATTTCACAATAGCAATGAATTAGCAAGCAGATGGAAAAGTGGACAAAACAAATATATCAGTGAACATACAAAACAGCTTCTGCAAAAATATGTCAGTGAACATGTATCAGTGAAACAGATCAGTGAACATGCAAAACAGCTTCTGCAAAAATATGTCAGTGAACATGTATCAGTGAAACAGATCTGTGAACATACAAAACAGCTTCTGCAAAAATATGTCAGTGAACATGTATCAGTGAAACAGACCTGTGAACATACAAAACAGCTTCTGCAAAAATATGTCAGTGAACATATATCAGTGAAACAGATCTGTGAACATACAAAACAGCTTCTGCAAAAATATGTCAGTGAATACGTATCAGTGAAACAGATCAGTGAACATACAAAACAGCCTCTGCAGCTTCTGATTATAGATGTAGCACTGTTCTAGAAGAATGGCTGTCATTCATTGGGGGCCTACTACATCTCAAACATTGTGCTAAGCTTCTTTTATGGTTTGGCTTTATTTTAGAGACAGGCTCTCCCTTCGTGTCTCTGGCCGGAGTGCAGTGGTATGAACAGGGCTCACTGCAGCCTTCACCACTTGAGCTTAAGTGATCCTCTTGCCTCGGCCTCCCATGTAGCTGGGACCACAGGCCATGCTACCATTTCTGGCTAATTCTTTGATTTTTTGTTTGTTTGTTTGTTTGTTTTTGTAGAGACAGGGTTGCCTAGGCTGGTTTCAAACTCCTGATCTCTAACAGTCTTCCTGCTTCGGCTTCCCAGAGTGTTGAGATTATAGGTGCAAGCCACCACACCTGGCCTGTGCCAAGTGTTTTATGATTTTTCCATGTTTGATATTCTCAATAACTCAACAAAGCAGGAATGACTTTTATTTCATTTTGCAGAGAAGGAAACTGGGGCATATATGGTTAGGAGACCTGCCAAAGGTCACTAAAGTACTTGATTTGGGCCCAGATCTGCCTGACACCCAGGTTCATGGTCTCAACCATGATACCATCCTGCCTCAGCCCGAGGAGCATAAGAGTGGGTCATTCATGAGGTATGCTGAACGCTGGCACACCTAAAGTTTGTAAATAATATTGCTAATTATGTACTTCAGCAGCTCAAATTTGAAGACTCCCATAAAGTAAATTGTTGTTGCCAGGAAAATGATCAAAGATTTCCTTCCTTTAGCTCGTAAATACAAGCTATCTGTATGGAATGTTACCTTACTCTACTGTAGGAAATTAGAGTGAAGTTTTTTTTTTTTTTTTTTTCCCGAGACAGAGTTTGGCTTTTATTGCCCAGACTGGAGTGCAATGGCATGATCTCGGCTCACCACAACCTCCACCTCCTGGGTTCAAGTGATTCTCCTGCCTCAGCCTCCCCGGTAGCTAGGATTACAGGCATGTATCACCATGCCCGGCTAATTTTTGTATTTTTAGTAGAGACAGGATTTCTCCATGTTGGTCAAGCTGGTCTTGAACTCCTGACCTCAAGTGATCTGCCCACCTCTACCTCCCAAAGTGCTGGGATTACAGGTGTGAGCCACTGTGCCCAGCTAGAGTGAAGTTTTTGAACCTGTGTTTCTCTCTGTCCTTTGGAGTGTTTGGGTCTTGTACAGATGGAAGAACATATTTAGGGCAATTACCTTCTTGACAAACAAGAAGAGTCTGGCACTATTATCAAAAGCCCCAAGGATATCTGGAGAGGATTCAGTGATTATGTTGTCAGCTGAGTCCAAATCCCAAAGCAGAATGTTCTGGACTGGAAAGCAGGGACCAAAGGAGACTTGGCAGTCCCCTCCCTGGAGAAGCAGTTCATATCCCAGCAGATAGAACAGTGGTTCATCTCTGATTCAGGCACCTGCTGGGACCTTTCTGTTAGGTGCAGCACACCCAGGGCTTGTCTTCACTTGGGATGGTCTCCCAAGACCCAGATACTCAGATTATCACATAACCGAGAGAACCTCTTAGGTACATTATTGTTTCTTAAAGCAGTAGCAACCTGTTTTCAAACTAAGCAGAACATAGAACACTAATTTTTTTTTCTTTTAATGTGCCCTTCTTACCCCATTTACTAATCCATAACCCCAAACCTGTATGTCAGAGGGCTAGGGGAAGCGTCTTGGGTATAGTAGGCCAAAGGCCACAAATAGCTTTGTTGCCAACAGCGTGAAGACAGCATATTCTTCAAGATGCTGTAGAGCTTTTCGTTTTTTCTTTTTCTTTTCTTTTTTTCTTGAGACAGAGTCTCACTCTGTTGCCAAGGCTGGAGTGCAGCGGCACAATCTCGGCTCACTGCAACCTCCGCCCCCCGGGTTCAAGCGATTCTCCTGCCTCAGCCTCCTGAGTAGCTGGGACTACAGGTGTGCGCCACCATGCCCGGCTAATTTTTGTATTTTTTTTTCTAGTAGAGATGGGGTTGCACCATGTTGGTCAGGCTGGTCTGGAACTCCTGACCTTGTTATCTGCCCGCCTTGGCCTCTCAAGTGCTGGGTTTACAGGCATGAGCCACTGCACTTGGCCCTTCTTTTTTTCTTTTTGAGACAGAGTCTTTCTCTGTCGCCCAGGCTGGAGTGCAGTGATCTCGGCTCACTGCAACCCCCGCCTCCTGAGTTCAAGCGATTCCCCTGCCTCAGCCTCCTGAGTAGCTGGGACTACAGGCACCCACCAGCATGCCTGGCTAATTTTTTTGTATTTTTAGTAGAGACGGGGTTTCACTGTGTTAGCCAGGATGGTCTCGATCTCCTGACCTCGTGATCCACCCGCCTCAGCCTCCCAAAGTGCTTGGATTACAGGCATGAGCCACCGCGCCTGGCCACCGTGGAGCTTTTCTATAGCATCTTCCTGATGACATTGAGAGGCTGTGTTGGGGAAAAGGTTTTAATTCCTTGCAAAGCCTGGAACTCAGGTGTGAAGGCCCTCTCTTAAATTTGAGAGAAGTGTTTGAGCTAGCCATGAAAAATATATCCTGGGAAAGTTGATAAGAACCAGCATCAGGTTCCTGCCCTCAGACCTGCTCTCTGACTGATGGCTTTGATGAGGTTACTTTGAGAGGCAAAGTAGTGACAGGCGACTGCTGCTGGCAAGGAGACACACGGCACTGCGGCCTCCCATTCCTCCAGCATGGTGTGTCCCCAGGACCACATCCAGTTTGTTGACGGGATATGGTTCCCCCCACACAGCAGTCTTACTTTGACTTTTATTCTCCTGAGGGTGGAGGTGATAGGTGGCGGCCAGTTACTGCTACATCTTGCAAGGGCATGAATGAAGAGGGATTTGAGGTTTCAGCTCTTTGGGAAAGCATTAGATAGTTTGCATTTTTTCTTTGATTTACAGTTACCAATAACCCCTGTTCAATTCCCTAGGCTTCTTATGCCATTAGTTTAATCATATTTCCCAGAATCATGTGTTTCAAGCCCTTGACGGTCAAGCCTTTCGATCACGTCCCACTCTTAACCCACAAACGCCCATATCAGTCTTCTTTGTCACAGATGTTTGAAGGACGCTTTCACATGGGGCTCTCTTTGTACGTGCAATTCTGCTGCCTGGCACAGCCTCCCGGTTCTTCTGAGGCCCAGCAGGATGCAGGTTAAGCTTTTCCTCCTCTGGGGAGGCCTGATCTTACCTCTTGCCTCATCCGTCACTGTGTTTTCATGGCATCCTCTGCACATCTTTGTTCGAGTTGCCTGTTTATAAGCTTCTCCCTTTTCATACACTGAGGTCCTCTCTGGGCAAGGAGAGAGCTGTGTTCATGTTTTTACTCCATGATAGTACCTGACATGGAAAAAAAAGCTGTGAGTGATGAGTAAATCAATGAGTGAATGTTCGCAGAAATCAAATCGTAATGTTAAAATAATACATTAAATTGTCCCCCTGCCTTTGAGTAGCTGAGGCCAGGAGAAGCTGCAAAACAAAGTGGCTGCAAATTCAGGGCTGTGGGGTCAGACCTCGCTGCCAAATTCAAAGTCCAGCTCTGCTCTTTGCAGTTCTGTGACCTGGGCAAGTTACTTAATATATCTGAGCCTTAGTTTTCTCGTATATAAATTGTGGATAATACTACCCACATTGCAGCAGTATTACGAGCCCTATGAGAAAATACATATTTAAAAAATTCTAGCATTTAGTAGAAGCTCAATAAATAATTCCCCCTCTTCTTCTAACCCGAATGTGTGTGAAGTTGAATGATTGTCTAGATAACAAATACCATCAGTTTTCAAAGGAAAGAAATATCACTGAAGGGAAAGAGAAGGTAGGATTTGCGATGTGAGCTGAAACATAGATACGATTTACCCAAAATATGAGTAAGAGGAAAATAGCCCAATGATCTGTGAGTGGAAAGAAAAAAGTAGAGATAAGACATTTTTCACCTAGTTCCACTGGCTGAATCTGCTTGGTCCAGCTTTTTTTTTATTTTATTGATGGTTGCTTTGTGTTTTGCTTCTTTAGTTTATTTTTAGCTCTAGGAATGTCGGCAAGTAACTATTTTCACATGAAACATTCCCATATAAATTACTTCCTTGACTAACTAAGTATGCTGCAATGCCCCATTCATTTTAATTAAATGTACTTCAAAATGAATCTTATTTAAAGTCAGAGGGTAAAGCAGTCTGTTGAAGTTTATTGTTCAGCATTGTTTTAATCCAGGCTTAAACACATTTGAATCTTACTAAGAGTGGCTTACTTTCATAGAAATCCCTGACTTCCTGTCCTTTGAGCCTAATGATTCTGGGGCATGACCCAGTGCTGATGATTATGGATGGATGCCTGTTAACTTGGCAAATTAGCCATGGACCTGTGATGGCCCTGGGTACAAGACAACGCTGCTAACAGAAAGGGAATATGGATTGTGTGGGGGCTGGGCATGGTGGCTCACGCCCGTAATCCCAGCACTTTGGGAGGCTGAGGCGGGCAGATCATGAGGTCAGGAGTTCGAAACCAGCCTGGCCAATATAGTGAAACCCCATCTCTACTAAAAATAGAAAAATTAGTGGGGTGTGGTGGTGAGGGCCTTTAGTTCCAGCTACTCAGGAGGCTGGGGCTGGAGAATTGCTTGAACCTGGAGAATTGCTTGAACCTGGGAGGTGGAGGTTGCAGTGAGCCAAGATCGCTCCACTGCACTCCAGCCTGGATGACAGAGTGAGACTCCATCTCAAAAAAAAAAAAAAAAAAGAAAGAGAATATGGTTTGTGTGTTACTCACTAGGGTGGACAGGTAGCCAACACAGGCTTAAGTCGTCTATGAGCTACATGCTGAAGGCTGCCAGTAGCAAGGTAATATAAGGTGAATAGGTGGCCAGCAGAGGAGTGATTCTGTCCCTGGGATGAAAGACGAAGGCTGCCAACAGGAAAGCAGCATAGTCTGTGTGCTGTTTGTTAGAGTGTGTAGAGGTAGCCAGCAGGAAGATTCGTTTCTCAACCTCAGAAAGCAGCACACCCAGAATGCACTAGAGAGACCCTTTGCACAATCAGGTTTATGAGACTTTCACATTTAAATATGTCAGAATTTTAGATAGACTATGACATGATATGCACGAGGATTCTAGATGCTTTTCAAAGGTAGAAATAAACCTTTGATGTCAACACCTTATTTATCATTGTTATTTATTCATTTATTTATTTGACAGAGTCTTGCTCTGTTGCCCAGGCTGGAGTGCACTGGCGTGATCTTGGCTCACTGCAGCCTCTGCCTCCTGGGTTCCAGTGATTTTCTGTGCCTCAGCCTCCTGAGTAGCTGGGATTACAGGTGTGCACCACCACGCCTGGCTAATAATTTTGTATTTTTAGTAGAGATGGGGTTTTACCATGTTGGCTAAGCTAGTCTTGAACTCCTGACCTCAAATGACCCACCCGCCTCAGCCTTCCAAAGTACTGGGATTATAGGTGTGAACCACCACGCTCAGCCAACACCCCATTTTTATAGGAAGTAAGAGATTGAGGCCTAGAGAAGTAAATGCCTTTCCTAAGGTTGGGGTATAATTAGAGGGTAGTGTTAGATTAAGGCCCTGGCCTTCCTCTCTTCCTGTTTAATATTACAAAAGAGAAGACCAAAGGATTATTAATTTTTTTTTTTAAGTTTAGCTGGAGACTCAGCTCAGGTGAAACTTTCCTGTGGACCCTATCCAGACCTCCATCTCTCTCTGCTGCATGCCACACAAATGCCCATCGAAGCACCTCTATGCTTGCCTATTTATATCTGCTTATTTGCACGTCTCTCCCTGCCTGGTAGTAAGCTCCTTAGTGGCTGGGCGGTTGTTTTCATGTTTTCTTCTGACTATCACACAGTGCTTGGTAAATAAAGGTACTTCATACATTTTAAATTGAGATATAGTTTAGTACACCATAAAGTTCCTCACTTTAACATGTACAATCCTGTGGATTTTAGTAAAACCACAAAGTTGTGCAACCATCCCACTGTCTAATCCCAGAGCACGTCTATCAGCCCCTAAAGAAACCCTGCGCCAGTTAGAAATCAGCCCCAATTACTCACGTTCCTCAGCTGCTGACAACTACTTATCTACTTTACGTGTTTGTGGATTTGCCTATTCTGGACATTTCATCTCACTGGAATCATGTAACCTGTTTTCAAGGCTCATCGAGGTGGTAGCATTTATCAGTATTTTATTCCTTTTTATGTCTGAACAGTATCCTGTTGTAGGGATATATCACATTTTCTTTATTTTTTCATCAGCTGATAGTCATTTGTGTTGTTTCTGCTTTCTGGCTATTATGAATAATGCTGCTATAAACACTTGGGTACAAGTTTTTGTGGGAACATATGTTTTCAGTGCCCTGCGTATATATCTAGGAGTGGAAATCCTGGGTCATAAAGTGATTCTCTGTCTAACTTTTTGAGAAACAGTTTTCTACAGTGGCTGCCCTATTTTGCATTTCCACCACTTAATACAATTTCAAATTAAATTAAAGCTATTCCTCCAAAGTGAAATAACCAGTTTTCCCATATGTACAGAAATCCCATATGTACATTCATGTCTATTTACATCCTGTATCTTAATCTTCAAAACTGCTTACAGCTTTACAACTTATAGGTCTGCAAACATTATAAAAAGAGAGGTAGAGCCTTTACTTTGAGATGTCATTAGCTGGCTTTTACATTCACTTTCTATAAGTGCCTTACTGTGGCCCCCAAGTTATGTTTGTTTGCTATTGAGATGTCTTTCCTCATCCAAGTTCTGAAGCCGTAGATAGCAACTAAAATTAATCAGAGGACATCAGAGATATTATGACTCACAGTGCCCAGAAAAATCTAGCTCACAGCAGTTTGCCTGCAGCCCAAGTGGAGAGAGATAATTCTCATGCCATAGAGCAGGATCTCCTGGGATAAAGACGAGCTGGGGAAGAAAGTCAAATAGCTAGGGCCACAGCCAGCACTCAGCTGCCTCCCTTTCTGTCCATCACGACCCAGATCATTTTGTAAGGTCGTTTTTGACATCACTAGAATATTCTGGGGTGTGTGATATTTGCTGTCCTTGTGAGACAATTCCCAGTTCTGTTTCATGTCAGTCTTTTCTCTGAAGTGCCATCATGTGATTCTAGTGTGTAGCTGGATATGTTCTATTATCCTTTCCTTGGGTACTTGTTCTTAAAGGGCACAGACTCTATCTTCACTTGGTAGCCAGCAACACTATAGGAGCAGTGGTTACTTAATAACTACCTAGGCCGGGTGTGGTGGCTCACACATGTAATCTCAGGACTTTGGGAGGCTGAGGCGGGCAGGTCACTTGAGGTCAGAAGTTCTAGACCAGTCTGGCCAACATGTTGAAACCTCACCTCTGCTAAAAATACAAAAAAATGAGCCAGGCATGGTGGCACATGCCTGTAATCCCAGCTACTTTGGAGACTAAGGCACAAGAATTGAATGAACCCAGGAGGTGGAGGTTGCAGTGAGCCGAGATCGTGCCACCGCACTCCAACCTGGATGACAGAGTGAAACCCTGTCTCATAAATAAATAAATAAATAAATATAATAACTATCTAATTTTTGAGGTCACCAATTGGTCTAATATTATTCATGATGGGACTACTAAGTGAATTTGTTTAATAATACTTCAGCTGAACTTGAGTTAACATAGATTGTGGTTCAGTTAGTTTGTTTTAAGAGTGTAAAGAGGCCGGGTTCAGTGGCTTACACCTGTAATCCCAGCACTTTGGGAGGCCAAAGAGGGCGGATCACAAGGTCAGGAGATCGAGACCATCCTGGCCAACATAGTGCAACTCCGTCTCTACTAAAATACAAAAATTAGCTGGGCATGGTGGCATGCGCCTGTAGTCCCAGCTACTCGGGAGGCTGAGGCAGGAGAATTGCTTGAACCCGGGAGGCGGAGGTTGCAGTGAGCTGAGATTGTGCCACTGCACTACAGCCTGGCGCCTGGCAACAGAGCAAGACTCTGTCTCAGAAAAAAAAAAAAAAAAGGGTTTAAAGAAAATGCAAAGAGGATCCAATACATTTCTTGGTTAACTTCTATATCTAAATACCAAGAGTGATCCAGTTCATTTTCTATATGTGGCAGCAGCTGGTGAAAAGATGTTGAGCCCAGCCAACCTTCTGTAACTCTTCCTGTAGTTGCGAGGACCACATTCAACTTGAAGCTTTCCTTATCTCTCTTGCTGAGCGGTAAGCATTCCTTCCTTTGAAAGTTCATACCGTTTTGTCAGTATCTCTGATTCCAATCGCTCTCTGCCTTGTTTTAGAGTTATTTAGGTCCTTGAGCTATTTGCCCTAGTTAGATGTAAGGTTGTAGAGGGCTTAGTTTAGGTATCTTTGATCTCTGTACCACTTTTGGCCCCTTGAAGCTGATGCTTTGCATATTGCAGATGCTCAGTAAATATTGTTAGACTCATTAATGAGTCAACATTCATTTGTTTCTCTTCATTTCTGCCTTTGATTTTTGCCCACCTAGTTCTCAATTGTGGATACTGTGGCTGAATGCTGATCTTGTGGCTTAGTTGCTTTTTCTGTATACAAATTTAATAGCCAATGAAGCATATTGGTAAATTCTCAGTGGTCCTAGTATATTTTATTCAGGAAGGAGAAATATTGTGTAATCCAGATCCAAAACAAAGAAGAATTTAACCTCGAAATATTTTCCTTGCTGTCCTCCCTCTAACCTCCTCCAAACCCCAACAAATCCAATACATATGAGGAGTGTTTTCCATCTTGCTAGCACTGGTGAGATAAAGGAAGGGAAGAGACCTATCTTCTATATCTCTTTCGAATATACAGCCAACTTGGCATATGACATATAGTACTAGCACAATCTTTGGTTGAATTGTCACAATATGCAGCTGTTTAAAATTGTAAAAAGAGAGACCATGTAATATATGTGTAAACACAATAGAGTATCATTATAAAATGACTCATTTTTATAGAGCTTGGTAAAGGTCATAAGTCACATCCTTCTGCCTAAAATATAAGCACAGGCCAAAAAGACATTTTGGAGGCATATTTATTTATGAGGCAGTTGTTAATCTAAGTTGTCTTTTTTACATATTTTAAAGGAAGAAGTACTTTGGCATAGTATGTGTGCGTATAAATTCCACTGTGTTTGTGTAATAAGATGATCCAGTTAATAATTGATTTTCTCGAGAAAAAATATTCTGTCTGAACATGTTTGGTCTTTTCAGGATATTGTTCTATTTAGAATCTTTCTCTGTTATCTTTAGATGAAAGTGATCAGTGACTCAAGACAAAATTTTTTTTTTAGCATAAAAGTATGGATCGTAGATTCTCTTTTGTTTAGAACTCCCCGCCCAAAAAAGAGACTCTGCGAGAAAAATTTAAAGGCAAGTAATTTATTTGGAAGGTGGTCCCAGGAATCACTGGTAAGGGAGTGAGGCTAATAAAAGGTACAATATCAAGCCAGTTACCAGTGAGGGTAGCCAATTCTCAATCCGTTGGGAATTCTAAGAGGTAGTGTGGGATGTGTTGCCGAGATATCCCAGCCAAGGGATGAGGAAGCGGGGGTATTAACCTACCACCTCCCCATCACCGCTGGTTGACAGCTGCTTTCAGGTACGTTAACACATGCATTCTGCTGCTTCTAGTAATCACATCTGACTTGCAGAGGCGAGTGCCAAGGAGGTATGGGTAGGGCACTGACAGATTCCATTCCAAATGATCCAACTGAGGTATTTCGGTAAAAATTCCCTCTCCATTCTAATGAAGGATCTTTTGTTTCTGAAGAACAGAAATCCACTTAGACTTTTCAATAACCTAGTCAAACTAGATAGAGAGACGGGGTACAGGAATTCAGGAAGTGCTCGAGAGCCAGGCCTCAGGAAGTACAGAATTCCAGGCTGCTCCAGGAACTGCAGCTTAGTTTCCGGGGATGTCCCATTCTCTTCCCTCCCATCTGGCTTCCTCTGACACTCTGCCCCTTGGGACTTGGGTATACACATGGTTCTCTGATGCCTGCACCTGGCCTAGCCTAACGTTATCTTTTGATATGCATATCTACTACCGATGGGGAATTTTCTATGTATCTCTAACTTTAGATTCTTAGGAGTAAAATCCTAATTGGCCCAGTTCATCTTTTCCAAAACTGGATAAAAAGTTGTTGGGCAGCTGATGTATGGACCTCGCTCTGATCCAGTGTCCACTAACAATCTAGTCATCCACAGCCAAGAGGAGGAGCCATACGGCTCAGTGCCTACCCACAAGAGGGGTAGATGGGGGACAGATGAGCAATGAATGCCACAAGCTCCCCCAAGAAAGATCGTTTGATGAATAAAAATCTTGTCCTGAGAATTCCATGGCATTTTCGTGAATACGCAGGGTAAATAATGAAATATGAAATAAAACTGCATGTAGCTACTATCCTTAGAGCCGATATATTTTTAAAATGATTTATTCATTAGTCTCTTTAGAAATCTTAGATGTTGATGAATTAGAAACAATTTTGGTTCTTGAACTAAGAATCTGGATATAGGCTGGGGTTAGTGGCTCATGCCTGTAATCCCAGCACTTTGGGAGGCTGATGCAGAAGATATGCTTGAGCCCAGAAGTTTAAACCAACCTTGGGCAATGTAGTGAGACCCCCATCTCTACCATCTCTACAAAAAAATTAAAAATTAGCTAGATGTAATGGTGCATGTCTGTCGTCCCAGCTACTCAGGAGGCTGGGCTGGGAGGATCACTTGAGCCTTGGAGTTTGAGGTTGCAGTGAGCCATGATCTTGCCACTGCACTCCAGCCTGTGTGACAGAGTGAGACAGTGTCTTAAAAAAAAAAGAATCCGGATATAATCAGTAAAAAGTTAAAGATATGTCATCTCCCTTTTCTTCAAAAATCTTGAAGATACATTTGCCTTATGATACCCTTTTCCTTACCAAGTCCAAGAAACAGGAACGGGGGCATAAACACAATGATGAAATTTTGCACAATCTCTAAGCAAAGCTGAAGTGAATGGGTGATGTAATCTGAGGTTGCTTTGGTGGGATGCTTAGATGAAGAATCTTGCACAGTCTGGTGAGAGTCATTACCTCCCTACTGTGTAAATGAGGACAGTAGCACTCTCGTAGTTCTCTTCTACTCACCTCCCAATTTTTGTTAGTTGCAATATTGTTTTCACATTGTCCATTGCTCAAAACATTTCCATATTCCTCTCTAACCGTAATTGGGTAATTGTAATGTCAGTTTCATATATAATTGAATTCTCTGCTCGCTACTAGCACTTTTAGTAGTGTTTGCATTCCTGAGTTTAACTCATATCTTAATTGGCTGGATGTTGTTTTCCAGCAGTTTTCTCAAGAAAGGTTCATGGTGCTGTGTTTGCTGAAAGCCTTTCTGTTTGTGGTGGTTTGCCCTTTGCCTTTATCTCTGAACAACATTTTGGCAGGTGTAAGGTTCTTGGGACATACACTTTCCTTCCCTCAAGACATCCAGGTATTTGCTTCATCTTCTAAGAATCAGTGTTGTTGTTGAGAAGTCTGACGTTAGCCTGAGTTTTTCTGTTTTTGTGAGTAATAGGGTTTTTCTGCCTGGACATATGGAGAATGATATTCTTTGGAGTTCTAAAGCTTAGTCTAGGACTTGGAGTCAGCATTCTGTATCAAATTTTGCCAAAATATATTACATCTATATACTCTTTAAATCTGTGAATTCAGATGTCTCTTCATTTCAGAGGTATACTTGTGTATTTAATCTTTGAATACATCTGCTACTTAGGTTCTCTACTTCTAGGATATACACTTTAAAAAAATCTTTCTTCTTCTTGCACATCTATTGTTTTCTCTCATTGTTTGAGACTCTTTCTTCTGTGTTCATTAAAATCATTTCAAAGTTTTCTCTGTGCTAGGAATTAGATATTTTATCAGTGTTTGTTTTGTTCTTTGATATTTCAGTTCTATTGATATTATCTTTGTCCTCAGTTTTCATTTCTTTTTTTTTTTTTTTTGACAGAGTTTCACTCTGTCACTCAGGCTGGCATGCAGTGGCACCATCTCAGCTCACTGCGACCTCCGCTTCTTGGGTTCAAGCAATTCTCCTGCCTCAGCCTCCTGAGTAGCTGGGATTACAGGTACCTGCCATCATGCCCAGCTAATTTTTGTAGAGATGGGGTTTCACCATGTTGGCCAGGTTGATCTCGAACTCCTGACCTCGTGATCTGCCCACCTCGGCCTCCCAAAGTGCTGGGATTACAGGCATGAGCTGTGGAGCCCGGTCAGTTTTCATTTCTTAATTTCTTTAACCTTTTTTATCTCATCGTGTCGTGTCATCATCTCATCCTTGAGCTCTTTTTTATTTCATGCACCAGTTCAGCATTCTGCATCTATGCTCACTCTCCTTAACTCTAGTGTCCACAGAGCAGCAGAGGATCCTGTTGGGCTGACGATCAGATGATGCTGCTTTCTCTGCCCAAATCCCCCAGTGGCCCTGGGTGTGGGGGGGCTCACATCTGTAATTCCACCACTTTTGGAAGCCAAGGCTGGAGGATCACTTGAGGCTGGGAGTTCGAGACCAGCCTGCACAATAGCGAGACCCCGTCTCTACAAAAAAATTTCAAAAATAAAAATCAGCCAGGTGTAGTGGTGCATACCTGTAGTCCCAGCTACTTGGGAGGCTGAGGTGGGAGGACCACTTGAGCCTTGGAGGTTGAGGCTGCAGTGAGCTGTGATCATGCCACTGCACTCCGGCTTGGGTGACAGAGTGAGACCCTGTCTCTAAACAAAACAAAACAAAATAAAACAAAACAACTTAGGGGAAAAGCCAAGGCCATTTACAATGACCTGCAGGCCCTAACTCCTTCCACCTCACTAACTTCACTCCTCCTGCCGTCTGCCTCCTGATCTCACCAGCCTCTCCACTGCCATGAACACAGCAGGTGGGCTCCCATCTCAGGACGGTCACACTCACTGCTCGCTCTGTCGGGGGTGGTTTTTTCTCAGAGTCTACATGGCTTGTTCTCTTCCCTTCTTCAGGTACTCTCACATAGCACTTCCCCACAGAGGCCTTCCTCTAGCACTCTACTCAAAACCACAGCTTCTCCCCCAACATTCTCCGTCCCCAGCCTTGCCTTTTCTCCATAGCACTTAACACTTTCTAATACATAATCATACAGATTTTTATATATGTATACATTACTCATGTATTTTATTACGTCAACTTCAACCTCCCCGACTAGGACATAGCTCCTTCATGGTAAGGATATTTGTCAGTTTTCTTTGCTGTGATATCCCAACACCTACAACAGTTCTTGACACTTAGTAAACACTTAATAAATATATGTTGCATGAATGAATAGGCTGAAGATAACAACCACGTCTTCCTGGGAAGATTTCCTAACATCGAAGTCCACCTTTTTTTTTTTTTTTTTGATGGTTGGCATCACAGTGCCTTTTGGCAGCAGAGGTCATATAACAAGGTATCAGAAGCGGGGGGTCTAAATTTTTTTTTTTTTTGAGACAGAGTCTTGCTCTGTCACCCAGGCTGGGATGCAGTGGTGCAATCTCGGCTCACTGCAACCTCTGCCTCCTGGATTCAAGCAATTCTCCTGCCTCAGCCTTCTGAGTAGCTGAGTCTACAGGTGTGTGTCACCATGCCAGGTTAATTTTTTGTATTTTTAGTACAGATGGGGTTTCACCATGTTAGCCAGGATGGTCTTGATCTTCTGACCTTGTGATCAGCCTGCCTCGGCCTCCCAAAGTGCTAGGATTACAGGCATGAGCCACTGGACCCAGCCAGGGTCTCAATTCTTTAAGGTGTTGCAGGTTAAATCCCCCAGCTTCAATATTATCAAAAAGTTCCTTATACTTTCAAATGGTTTTGAAAACCTAAATTTTACAGTTTCAAGCTTATCCCATTTTGTTGTGAATTGATGAGGCCGTGGGAAATGAAATAACGATAGTTATTACCCTTCATTGCATTCCTTCTTAATGCTAGGTACTTTATTTTGGGTAGACTACCTGTTATGCTCACCCCGCACAGGATACATAATTTGCAGGGCCCAGTGCAAAAGGAAAATGTGGGACCCCTTGTTTAAAATGCAGGAGAAAGTGCCATTAGTAGTACTAAAATATAAAGCTTTTTTCTTTATTCCCCAGATTCTCTCAACTCAGTAGTTTTTATTTTCTATTTAATGTTGTTCTAAATAAAGTAAAATTAAAATTTTAAATTGTTAATGTGAATTTTACCTTTTATTATTCAGTGCCAATTTTAAGTGCAAATATAACAACATTTAACTCAATGGAATCACTGAAATTACACAATTTGTATTGCCCAGGTCATAGATGTTTGTGTACTTCATTCTTTTTAGAACAGTAGGAATGTACAAATCTGACTCAACTGTTTTTTGTTTTTTTGAGATGGAGTCTTGCTCTGTCACCCAGGCTGGAGTGCAGTGGCATGATCTTTGCTCAGTGCAACCTCTGCCTCCCAGGTTCAAGTGATTCTCCTGCCTCAGCCTCCCCAGTAGCTGGGACTACAGGTGCGTGCCACCACGCCCAGCTAAGTTTTGTGTTTTTAGTAGCGATGAGGTTTCACCATGTTGGCCAGGATGGTCTCAAACTCCTGACCTTCGGTGATCCACCCAACTTGGCCTCCAAAAGTGCTTGGATTACAGGCTTGAGCCACTGCGTCTGGTCCTCAACTGTTTTTATTTCACTTCTTGATACACACATATTTTACCAGTGTTCTCTGCCTTTGACTTATTGATGAATAAGAAAGGGCTAAAAGAAAGGCAGCACTAGTTGCCCTGTCTTTCCCTTTCCTTCTATGTCATCATTTTTGGTGTGAGTGGTTGGCTAATACAGAGACTTAACATGGATAGGAAGGAATATAATATGTTTCCTTGGTTGTTTGTATTTCCCAGAACATCATTGCCTTCTCTGTGCATTGAAAGCAAGCATCCTGGTTTGAATGGAATGTGACTCAGTTATGGATATAACACGCCTTGTCCTCACTTTGAGTCTCCCTGAATTCCTGTGCATTGTGACTGCACTGGATTCCTGGGCTCATGGGGCATTGCAAACACTCTGCGTGCATGGGCGGCAGGAACAGCAGACAGGCAAACTGCATGCATCTCATCTGTTCACATGTGTGCTCCACTGTCTCATCCGACTTCACTTATACAACACAAGTTCAAAGGCTACATTATTAAAAATGCCAATATAGCAAAACATTAAACCAAATACAGACAGCTTCTGAGCACAGGAACCTGTGCAGCTCTGAAGTCACATGCCATGAAGCTGCCCTGTCTTCAGCACAACCTCACAAGTAGAACATCTTCCATTCACAGCTGAGATTGCTGAAACCAGGGAGAGAAAACCATGTGCCCAGGGCCACCCAGCATGTGGTAGAGCTAGCATTCAAACCCAGCCTGTGTTTACTCAGGCTGCCCGTGTGGCCAGTGTGGCATGATAGAATCACCGCTGGGTAGGCGGTAGGATCTGAGGGGTTTCGGCCCATCTCTAAGTAACTGTGTAGCCATGGACAAGTCTGCTTTAGGACTTCTGCTTTTATCTTAATTAATGCCTATTTATGTGTACAAGCTATAGATTTCCACAAACCAAGGGATTGGTTGCATGGTCTCTTCTCTGCACTAAGAACTAGAGAAACTTGCTGAGTTGTGTTAGATGACGAAGCTGCCAGTTGCTGTGGTAGCAAATGTGGTAATGGTGGTATGTGTTGCATGTTTTACTTGGCTAGCTTCTCTGATGATGACTGACATGTCCAGGAGGATGAGAGAGAGGGTATTTTCTGGGAGTGTTCCAGGGTGTAATTAGGAGAGTTATAAGGCCAGGTGAGGTAGGGGAGCAAATGTAGCATTTGTAAACCTTGCAAATTTCTTTTTTAATTTTAACTTGCTGTCTACCTAAACCACAGAAATACCATTCCTTGAGAATGATTAGACAGGGTGGATGATTACATTGCACTTTTGAAGTCTTGCTATGTGGGTCTGGGTACATCATCTTCCCCTGTGCAGCCAAGGGTGAGTGCCACAGGCCAAGGTTATGATGTTATTCACCTGACAGGTCCTTCCATATGAAGTCCAGGAACTGATGAAGAATACAATATCTGGAGAGAGGATTGCTTTACACAGGCAAGGCAGAATGCACATCATTTCCACCACACCAGGCCTTTTAGAAATGGCAAAGAAGTTGATGTACTTTTTTTTTTTTGAGACGGAGTCTCATTCTGTTGCCCAGGGTGGAGTGCATTGGTATGATCTTGGCTCACTGCAACTTCTGCCTCCCGGGTCCAAGCAATTAAATGTCTCAGCCTCCAGAGTAGCTGGGATTACAGGCACCTGCCACCATGCCTGGCTAATTTTTGTATTTTTAGTAGAGATAGGGTTTCATCTTGGCCAGGTTGGTCTTGAACTCCCGACCTTGTGATCCACCTGCCTTGGCCTCCCAAAGTGCTAGGATTACAGGCGTGAGCCACTGCGCCTGGCCAGAACTGATGTACATTGAGTGCACCTTGCTTTCAGAAATGCGTGTGTGTGTGTCTGTGTGTGTGTGTGTGTGTGTGTGTGTGTCCATGTGTGTAGGCAGGGCATGGGACTAGAGGCTCTTTAACAACCTCTGCAGAAGGGAAGGCCCAGTAACCCAAGGAGAGGGCCCATGGCTTTGGCCTCTGACCAACCTCTTTTCTCACATCTAAAGTATAAAATGTACTTCATCCAGTTGTTATGAGGACAAGATGAGGTGACACATGCAGAGACTAGAATGGTGGCTGACACATACTGGGCTCTTAACGGTGACCAAAGTAGCTGTGAGGCTAGGGGACTTATTAAAGGGACTGCCTGATGAAGTTCCTCTTTGGGCTGCTTTCTTGCCAAGGTAATTATTGGTTTGCATCTTGGCAAATACTTTGAAGCAATCACTAAATTGATTTTTATCTAAGAGACTGAATTTATTCTCAATTTATTTGAGTTAGATTTTGAAATCAGTGTATTTGATTATAAAAAAGAGTATTCATGAAATATTGCATTCCTACTTTGTGTCTTTGTGTATTACTATGTGAATACAGTACAGATACAATAACATGTGACCCCTTCCCTCAGAGATCGCACAGTCTTTTGCAAAAATAGAGATGTTCCTTCATTACAACATAGTCAACTTCAGAGCACTTGGTGGTAAGTACCAGAAAGAGGGGAGTGTTGTCAGGGAAGGCATTGCAATTCTATAGTCATTGCAATTCTCATAGAAAGCAACCATTTTTTGGCCGAGTGCATTGGCTCACGCATGTAATCTCAACACTTTGGGAGGCCGAGGCTCGTGGGTCACAAGGTCAGGAGATCGAGGACATCTTGGCCAACATGGTGAAACCCTGTCTCTATTAAAAATACAAAATACAAAAATTAGCCGGATATCATGGTGCGCACCTGTAATCCCAGCTACTCAGGAGGCTGAGGCAGGAGAATCACTTGAACCTGGGAGGTGGATGTTGCAGTGAGCCAAGATCATGCCACTGCACTCCAGCCTGGGCGACAAGAGTGAAAGTCTGTCTCAAAAAAACAAACAAAAAGAAGAAAGCAACCATTTTTATATCCTAACAACTGGATTTCTATCTAGGAAATACTACAAAGAAAAAGAGAAAGCTAGTAGTAAACTGTTTCAAAAAATGGCCTTTTCCCAAATAATTTAGAGAACTATTTGTGTAACTGTGAACTCATGAGCCTGAAGTTAGGCTAAAATCTGTTAAACTGTCTTTACTATCCCAAGATCCTTTGAATTCTAGTAATAGTTTTCGCTGCTCTTGTAGGAAAATAACTTATTTTTTGTTCACTCTGTCATTTATATCCTTACTGGATTGTTTATAGGGAACTTTAAATACACCATAGTAATTTTCGTGATTTTTCTTGAGCTGCAACCTATTGCTTGGGTCCAAACTCAGAACTGGCTTTTGAAAAAGACCATGGGGAACCATTACATCCACAAAATAATTCTACTTTAAGGCCGGGCACAGTGGCTCACACCTGTAATCCCAGAACTTTGGGAGGCCAAGGCAGATGGGTCACAAGGTCAGGAGTTCAAGACCAGCCTGGCCAAGATGCTGAAATCCTGTCTCTACTAAAAATACAAAACTTAGCTGGGTGTGGTAGCACACGCCTGTAATCCCAGCCACTCAGGAGGCTGAGGTGGGAGAATCCCTTGAACCTGGACTCTAGCCTGGGTGACAGAGAAAGACTCCCATCTTAAAAAAAAAATTCTACTTTAAGAACTCAAGGAAAAGAACTTTGCTGGACATTGATTCTATGAGATTCATATGGAAAAACTCCTGAGAATTGTCTGTTGAGGACATGAGAGTGAGTAGGACCAAGAGGGATCAGACATGTAGGAATTTGTCCTGGACTGTAGGAAACTTTGAAATCACCACTTCTAATAAATTCTCATTAAGATTGCAGTGAATTTGCAGCTGATTGTTATTTTGGCCAACAGAGAGTTTAGGGATTGTTTTTCAGAAGTGATGGCATGGTATACAGCTGTTCGTAAATCTCAGTCTATCCTCGTGCTTTGTAAGCCAGCTTATTAGCAAGGGGGGTTCCTTAGTCATCGTGGAAGCGGGCTGCCCCTCAGGCCTCCTTCCCAGAGAATCCGAGCTATCAGACCTGGGGTGGGGACCAGGTGTCTGTATTTGAAGCACTGCTTGCATTTCTGTCCCTGGTGATCTGCAAACCACTACACTTTTTTTTTTTTTTTTTTTTTT
>PVKP010006349.1:0-25715 GCA_004027715.1 Plecturocebus donacophilus
GTGTCCTTTGTAGGGACATGGATGAACCTGGAAACCATAATTCTCAGCAAACTGACACAAGAGCACAAAATCAAACACCGCATGTTCTCACTCATAGGCAGGTGTTGAACAATCAGAACACATGGACACAGGGAGGGGAGCACTATATGCTGGGGTCTGTTGGGGGGAAATAGGGGAGGGACAGTGGGGGGTGGGGAGTTTGGGGGAGATAGCAAGGGGAAAAATGCCAGATATAGGTGAAGGGGAGGAAGGCAACAAATCACACTGCCACGTGTGTACCTATGCAACAATATTGTATGTTCTTCACATGTACCCCAAAACCTAAAATGCAATAAAAAATAAAATTAAAAAAAGAAAGAAAGAAAAAAAAAACAAACAGAAAGCAATAACATCAACATCAACAAAAAGGATCCCACACAGAACGCCATCCAAAGGTCATCAGCCTCAAAGTACAAAGGTAGATAAATCCATGAAGATGAGGAAAAACCAGTGCAAAAATGGTGAAAATTCCCAAAACCAGAATGTCTCTTCTCCTCCAAATTATTACATATTCTCTCCAGCAAGGGTCGAAAATTGGACACAGAATGAGTTTGAGGAATTGACAGAAGTAGGCTTCAGAAGGTGGGTAATAACCAACTTCTCTGAGCTAAAGGAGCATGTTGTAACCCAATGCAAGGAAGCTAAGAACCTTGAAAAAGGCTACAGGAACTGCTAACTAGAATAACCAGTTTAGAGAAGAACATAAATGACTTGATAGAATTGAAAAACACAGTATGAGAACTTTGTGAATCATACACAAATATCAATAGCCAAATCGATCAAGTGGAAGGATAGCAGAGATTGAAGGTCAACTTACTGAAATAAATAATGACAAGATTAGATAAAAAAGAATGAAAAAGAATGAACAAGGCATCCAAGAAATATGGAACGATGTGAAAAGATGAAACCTATGATTAATTGGGGTCCCTGAAGCTGATGGGGAGAATGGAATCAAGTTGGAAATACACTTCAGGATATCATCCAGGAGAACATCCCCAACCTAGCAAGACAGGCCACAATCAAACTCAGGAAATACAGATAACACCACTAACATACTCTGAGAAAACCAACTCCAAGACACATAATCATCAGATTCGCCAAGGTTGAAATGAAGGAAAAAATGCTAAGGGCAGCCAGAAAGAAAAGTCAGGCTACCTACAAAGGGAAGCCCATCAGATTAATAGCAGAACACTGCAGAATGCCTACAAGTTAAAAGAGAGTGGAGGCCAATATTCAACAAACTTAAAGAAAAGAGTTTTCAACCCAGAATTTTATATTCAGCCAAACTAAGCTTCTTAAGTGAAGGAGAAGTAAAATCCTTTAAGCACAATCAAATGCTGAGGGATTTTGCCACCACCAGGCCTGCCTTAAAAGAGCTCTTGAAGGAAGCATTAAATATGGAAAAGAAAAACAAGTACCTGCCACTGCAAAAACACACTGAAATATAAAGACCAATGACACTGTCAGAAACAGCATCAACTAATGTGCAAAATAACCAGCTAGCATCATGATGACAGGATCAAATTCACACATAACAATATTAATCTTAAATGTAAATGGGCTAAGGGCCCAGATTAAAAAACACAAACTGGCAAATTGGATAAAGAGTCAAGACCCATCAGTGTGCTGTATTCAGGAGACCAATCTCACATGCAAAGACACATACAGGCTCAAAATAAAAGCATGGAGGAATATTTACCAAGCAAATGGAAAGTGGAAAAAAGCAGAAGTTACAATCCTAGTCTCTGATTAAACAGTTTTTAAACCAACAAAGATCCAAAAAAAAAAAAAAAGGAGGGGAAGGGGGAGGCATTACATAATGGTAAAGAGATCAATAGAAGAGCTAACTATCCTAAATATATATGTACCCAATACAGGAGCACCCAGATTTATAAAACAAGTCCTTAGAGACCTACAAAGAGCCTTAGACTCCCACACAATAATAGTGGGAGACTTTAATACCCCACTATCAATATTAGACAGATCAACGAGACAGAAAATTAACAAGGATATTCAGGACATGAACTCAGCTCCGGACCAAGTGGACCTAATAGAGATCTACAGAATGCTCCACCCTACATCAACATAATATGTATTCTTCTCAGCACCACACAGCACTTATTCTAAAATTGACCACATAATTGGAAGTAAAACACACCTCAGCAAATGTAAAAGAACAGAAAGAAACAACAGCCTCTCAAACCACAGTGCAATCAAATTAGAACCCAGGATTAAGAAACTCACTCAAAACTGCACCACTACATGGAAGCTGAACAACCTGCTCCTGAATGACTACTGAGTAAATAATATTAAAGCAGAAATAAATAAGATCTTTGAAACCAATGAGAACAAAGACACAACATTCCAGAATCTCTGGTACACAGCTAAAGCAGTGTTAAGAGGGAAATTTATAGCACTAAATGCCCACATAAGAAAGTGGAAAAGATCTAAAATTAACACCCTAACATCACAATCAAAAGAACTAAAGAAGCAAGAGCAAACAAATTCAAAAGCTAGCAAAATACAAGAAGTAACTAAGATCACAGCAGAACTGAAGGAGATAGAGACATGGAAAACCCTTCAAAAAGTCAGTGAATTCAGGAGCTGATTTTTAAAAAGATTAGCAAAATAGATGGACCACTAGCCAGACTAACAAAGAAGGAAAGAGATAAGAATCAAATAGACACAATAAAAAATGAGAAAAGGAGATATCAATACTGATCCCACAGAAATATAATCCTACCATCAGAGAATATTATAAAAACCTCTATGCAAATAAACTAGAAAATCTACAAGAAATGGTTAAGTTCGTAGACACATACACCCTCCCATGACAAAACCAGGAAGAAGTTGAATCCCTGAATAGATCAATAACAAGTTCTGAAATTCAGGCAATACTTAATAGCCTACCAACCAAAAAAAAAGCCCAGGACCAGACAGATTCACAGCCGAATTCTACCAGACATATGAAGAAGAACTGGTACCATTCATTTTGAAACTATTCCAAATGATACAAAGAGAGGGACTCCTCTATCACTCATTTTATAAGACCAATATCATCCTGATTCCAAACCCTGGCAGAGATGCAACAAAAAAAAAAAAGAAGAAGAAGAAAATTTCAAGCCAATATCACTGATGAACATTGATGCAAAAATCCTCAATAAAATTCTGGCAAACTGAATCCGGCAGCACATCAGGAAGCTTATCCACCACAATCAAGTTGGCTTTATCCCTGGGATGCAAGGCTGGTTCAACACATGCAAATCAATAAACATAATCCATAACATAAACAGACCCAGTGACAAAAACCACATGATCATCTTAATAGATGCAGAAAAGACCTTTGATAAAATTCAACATCCCTTTATGCTAAAAACTATCAATAAACTAGGTATTGATGGAACATCTATCAAAATAATAAGAGCTATTTATGACAAACCCATAGCCAATATCATACTAAATAGTCAAAAGCAGGAAGCATTCCTTTTGAAAGCTGGCACAAGACAAGGATGCCCTCTCTCACCACTCCTGTTCAACATAATATTGGAAGTTCTAGCCACAGCAATCAGGCAAGAGAAAGAAATAAAGTATATTCAAATAGGAAGAGAGAAAGTTAGATTGTGTCTGTTTGTAAATGACATGATTGTGTATTTAGAAAACCTCATCATCTCCACCCAAAATTCCTTAAGCTGATAAACAACTTTAGTAA
This sequence comes from Plecturocebus donacophilus, assembly GCA_004027715.1. Taxonomy (NCBI): domain Eukaryota; kingdom Metazoa; phylum Chordata; class Mammalia; order Primates; family Pitheciidae; genus Plecturocebus; species Plecturocebus donacophilus. Next base: position 3,749 of record PVKP010006349.1, read on the forward strand.
AGTCTCAGGATACAACATCAATGTGTAAAAATCATAAGCATTCCTGTACACCAACAATAGACAAACAGAGAGCCAAATCATGAGTGAACTCACACAGTTGCTAGAAAGAAAATAAAATACCTAGGAGTACAACTTGCAAGGAATGTAAAGGACCTCTTCAAGGAGAACTACAAACCGTTGCTCAAGGAAACAAGAGAGGACACAAACAAATGGAAAAATATTCCAAGCTCATGGATACAAAGAATCAATATCATGAAAATGGCCATGCTGCCCAAAGTAATTTATAGATTCAATGCTATTCCCATCAAGCTACCATTGAGTTTCTTCACATAATTAGAAAAAACTACTTTATATTTCATATAGAACCAAAAGAAAGAGCCCATATAGCCCAGACAATCCTAAGCAAGAACAACAAAGCTGGAGGCAGCACACTACCTGACTTCAAACTATACTACAAAGCTACAGTAACTGAAAGAGCATGGTACTGGTATCAAAACAGACATAGAGATCAACGGAACAGAACAGAAGCCTCAGAAATAACACCACACATCTGCAACCCTCTGATCTTCAACAAACCTGACAAAAACTAGCAAGGCAGAAAGCATTCCCTATTTAATAAATGGCACTGGGAAAACTGGCTAGCCATATGCAGAAAACAGAAACTAGATCCCCTCCTTACACCTTATACAAAAATTAACTCAAAAAGAACTAAAGACTTAAATGTAAAACCTAAAACCATGAAAACCCTAGAAGAAAACCTAGGCAATAGCATTTAGGACAGAAGCATGGGCAAAGACTTCATGACTAAAACACCAAAAGCAATTGCAACAAAAGCTAAAATTGATAAATGGAACATAATTAAACTAAAGCGCTCTGCTCAGCAAAAGAAACTATCATCAGAGTAAACAGGCAACTTACAGAATGGGAGAAAATTTTTGCAATCTATCCATCTGACAAAGGTCTAATATCCAGAATCTACAAGGAACTTAAATTTACAAGAAGGAAACAACGGCATCAAAAAGTAGGTGAAGGAAATGAACAGACACTTCTCAAAAGGAGACATTTATATGGCCAACATATGAAAACAAGCTCACCATCACTGGTCATTAGAGAATTACAAATTAAAACCACAATCAGATGCCATCTCACACTAGTTAGAATGGCGATCATTAAAAACTCTGGAAACAACAGATGCTGGTGAGGATGTGGAGAAATAGGAACGATTTTACACTGTTGGTGGGACTGTAAATTAGTTCAACCACTGTGGAAGCCAGTGTGGTGATTCCTCAAGGATACGGAAATAGAAATACCATTTCCCCCAGCAATCCTATTACTGAGTATATACCCAAAGGATTATAAATCATTCTACTATAAAGACACATGCACATATACATTTATTGCAGCATTATTTAAACAGCAAAGACTTGAAACAAACTCAAATGTTCATCAACGATAGACTGGATAAAGAAAATGTAGCACATATACATCATGGAATACTATGCAGCCATAAAAAAGGAAGAGTTCATGTCCTTTGCAGGGACATGGATGAAGCTGGCAACTGTCATTCTCAGCAAACTAACACAGGAACAGAAAACCAAAGTTTTTGTGGAAGTTGAACAATGAGAACACATTGGACACAAGGAGGGGAACATCACACACTGGGGCCTGTCAGCAGGTGGAGGGTAAGAGGAGAGAGAGCATTAGGACAAATACCTAATGCATGTGGGGCTTAAACCCTAGATGACAGTTTGATAGGTGCAGCAAACCACTATGGGACATGTATACCTGTGTAACAAATCTTCACATTCAGCACATGTATGCCAGAACTTAAAGTAAAATAAAAAATAAAATATTTCTCTCTCTCTCTCTATATATATATATATATATACACACACACACGTATATCCTATTATTCTGTTTCTCTGAAGAACTCTAATATGTTCACTAAGCTTTATTTTCCTCATGTGTACAATGAGTTCTATATATTTACTCAGTTTAATTGAAAGGATTAAAATGATATAATGTATGTCTATGTGATTATATATAATGTACATATATTGTATCATGTAATGATACAGCATAATGTGTGGTATTAAAAAATAATTTTAACAGTGAAAGCAAATATTTTGAAAAAAATAAGCTCATTTAAGTGATGTAGATTACTTGATTTAATATATGGGTTTCTTATGTAATAACCCCTGCAAGTATATGAGATTTAGATGAGGAAAGAGAGGGCCAGATGTGTGGCAAGTATTTTCATGTACCCATGAATGTGCCCTAAACTATGTTTCAGATTAGTCAGATCTACAAAATAACTGCTGGAGGGCTAGAAGGAAGTATCTTGTGATTATGTAGTTGTGCTACAGAAATAATCAGATCCCAGCGCTGCTGAAAGATGTATCACAACCTGAGAATAACTGTGGTTCAATGGAGTGGCTGAGATACTACCCCCACCTGTGCACACCTTCTTGAGAGAGGACAACATGCCTAAATATGAATTCAATTCCAATCTGAAGTTTATACTCACTGAAACTTCCTCCTTACTGCAAACCTCCAATTTCAGAGAATTTTCTCTGCTAAATTCTCTCATGCGGAGCATAGAAAACTCTGGCTGTCTCCTTCACTTGGCATTAAGATAGACTAAACTGCCTTAGATATTTCCGTCCCTTTGGACATCCCATTCTCCACAGCCATCTCCATAGTCATGTCTTCATTGTTTTTACTCCACGATGACACTGGAGATTCCCAGTAATAGCTCATATTTTAGACAAGGAACACTCTATCAATCTTATATTTCCAAAATATAAGATTTGGATTTAGAAGGCTCTCTCACTTCTCTCCCCCAAGACTCAAGCCAGCTGGATGGCAGATTCAGGCTCCCTTCCTGGGATAAACACCCTGTTCAATGTACATTTTATTAACATCTCTCCTTCTCTTCCCATCCCACAGGATATATATCAAGGCAAGATTGGAGGAAAGTACCTCATTCATTGTTGTGATTTCTTTTCTTTTCTGAGACCAGGTCTCACTCTGTCACCCAGGCTGGAGTGCAGTGGCAAAATCTCAGCTGTTACCTCTGCCTCCCAGGTTCAAGCAATTCTTCTCCTCAGCCTCTGGAGTAGCTGAGACTACAGGCACATGCCACCATACCCAGCTAATTTTTGGATTTTTAGTAGTGTTGGAGTTTTACAATGTTGGCCATGCTGGTCTTGAACACCTGATCTCAAGTGATCCACCCACCTCAGCCTCCCAAAGTGCTGGGATTAGAGGCGTGAGCCACCGCACTCAGCTGTGATTTCTTTCCAAAGCTTGTACTACAGGTATGGCACAAACTTTATGACTTGATTCATTTGAGGCTTTGATTATGATACTCCAAGCCAAGCTTTTAGAAATTATAAAACTTTCTTAAAACACTCAACTTGTACAAATCAGAAGCCTCATTGTTCAAGACTATTGTCGTTGCTTTGCAATACAAAAGTTGAACATCTTGCTTCCTACATTTTGCATTATCTGTAATAACATTCTGCCAAGGATAGTGGCCTTCTCAGCAATTTAATCACAATACAGATAACAAAAGAGTAGAAAAAGCACATCGATTAATAACAAAATATTACTCTACCACACATCAAACAGTCATAATGTTTATCTTTGGGGTGCCCTATGCAGCCCTTCCTTATTTTTCCTACTTACACCTTGTCTTCTTTGCCAAGTGGCATACACCATCATGCTATTGACTTCTACCAAATAAAGGGGTTGAGCTAAAAGCAAAACCCAAGTCTGGGGTAATGAAATTCCCAATGTCAATTAGCCTCTGAGGAGACATATTTTAGATCAAGAAGTGTTACCAGAATTCTTAAACTTACACCAACAGGCACTTGTTTCTCCAGGCATTCCAACTATGTGTTAGGAGAACTTCTGTTTCTCTAATGAGTTTATTGTTTCAATTTCCACCTTTAAGTGATGTAGAAGAAGAATATATGTTATAAATGACCCATTCAAATAGGAAGTAAAGTATGGTAACACTGAAGTAGACTTCTAATTAAAGTATTTGAAATTAAAGTGTATTTGTAAATCCTATGTATTAAACTGAAAAAATATGACTACGTAGAACCTGCTGGGGAGTCAGTTATCTAAAGCTTATTTTAAGGCAACTATTAAAGTGTTTAGGCATTTTATGGTTGAGAAAGATTTCAAAAAGCTACAAAAGAATAGATTATAATGTCATATCATGTTGATAAATTGCAGAAATGGTCTGGAATTGGTACAATGAAGGTCAGATAAGGTTGATAAAATGCAGAATACAGCAGAATGCAGAATACAGCAAAGATATAAAATGAGCAATCATATGGGAATATCTAAGGTAAGTCACAGCCACAGAAATAATGATTCAGACAGAGTGCATTGAATGTAGATCAACCCTGAATGTTGCCTTCTTTCCACACCTAAAACGCAAATGCCTTTAATAATGGTACAAATAGAAATATTACAGATCCACATGCATGATAATTATTTAGATATTGTATACACGGATTTTGAAACAATATCAAAATCATAAATTAAAGGGACTCTAAGAATCAAAGGCCATTCAGAATAGAACAAAATTAGGATTTTCCTTTTTAGGTAATTAAATAGAAACCCTCTGAAGAAAGAAAGTTTAATGGGAGAAACCACTTGCCGGAAATATGCAACTAAGTTGTTCATAGACTCTTAATCCTCAGAAAATGTGAGATGATAAATACACGATGCTTTAGGATCTGAATTTTGGAGTAAATTTTTACAAAGCAACAAGTAACTAATACAAGTGTTAGCTATATGATAAAAGAATCTAGTACATTTATGAGGTTATTCTAAAAATAAATTTGTTAAAGCTTATTTTCCTATCCCATAAATAAAACTGTTTCAAGTGTTTTTTCAATAACTGAAAAGTAAAAATAACAGTTGCTAAGTGAAACAGTAATAAAATACTAACGAAAACATAAAATAAATAATTTTTTAAAATATGTAGTTCTGTAATGGGATCAGTAACTGGGGAGAAATATAACAGTTTTTAAAAGTGCAAATGATCATTAAAAGTCAGGGAATTTGGATGTGAAGAGGGATTTTTTTTTTTTTTCAAATAATGGGATTAGGTGATAGCCTTAATATTTAGATTAATAGATTTTTAGATCAACAAATAATTTAGCAACGTAAGACTTGACAGAGAAGGTAAAGACAGTAAAGAAAATTGATATTGATATTCTAGTAAAAAATGGGAAGAAAGATGGAACATAATAAAAATTACGCTCATCATGACAGTATAAGAAAACAGATATTTAAACATTAATCAACATAAATCTTTCCTCCTCTGAATTTATACTCACAATGAGCAACAGAACATGAGATATATTGCTTCCATAAGTTGACAAATGCTGTTTTTTGAATATTGCTGAGTGCCAAACACCATGATGATTATCAGACTACTAAAGTAATACTGATACTGTAGTGTCAACTTACATTTGTGTGGTGCCTCACTGTCAGCAAATCTTTTCAATTTGACTTTCTCCATCTGCCTCAAATGGCTGCTAATTGCCCACAGACACCTTGTTCTCTCGATCTCTAACTTTACAATCCTTAAATTCTGCATTTTTGAGACCATGTTGGTCAATTAGCTTAATCAGCATTGTTTCTTGTCAATGTATCACACAAGCTCTACTGGTAATTTTGAGAACGTTTTTCAAATCAAGCTTTTCGATAACATGAAGCAATGCTAATTATTCTCTTGAGGGGGTGCTGCAAAGTTCTCAAAACAAAATTAATCTTTTATGTCAAAACTAATCTGTATGCTACTTCCAGACCTGCCATCACAATGTGTAGGATGCAAGAGGGTAGTTATAAAATCAACAAAAGAAAGAAAGGGCATCAGGATCACAAAACAATGAAGTATCATAGCTCTGTGGGAAAGTGTTTATTTCAATGAAACTTTTAAAATAGCACTGAAGAAGAGGTATAAAATAATTTGATGACTATTATTTATCTCTGAACTGGGTACCATGGAGCTACCACAAAGTTCCTGATTTTGAGAAATACAATTTAAATAGAAAAAAACTAACAAAAATTAAATGAGAAGACTATAAAAACTGATGTATGTACTATTTATAAACTGTGTTAACGATGTAATATTCAAAGTATATTCCACAGAAGTGTAGAACAGGGAGAGATCAGTGGGTCTATCAGTATCTTAAAAGAAGGGAGATCAGCTTCTATATGGTAGAGAAGAGCAAGATACGAGATTTTTTTGCATTCTTGGAAAAAAAGATCAGTATAAACCAAGAAATGCATCCAGAAATGTGCAGAGCAGGTGAGGGCTCCAGTGGGTGAGAATACTTAAACATAATGAAAATTTTCAGAAAGCCAAGATGATATCAGATTATGAAGGGTCACAAAAACCTCACAGTTAGTTTACGTCAGACATAATAGCAGTGTGAAATAATTGTATGTCACCAAGTGAGAAAACAGCATAATAAAAGTATTAATAAAAGAGGCTAAGCCACACAAAGGGATTTTTCAAAGCTCTGAATTCTAGTCTAGTCACAGCATCACTGTGCAAACTGGATGAAATCATAATATTCTCACGGCCTCGGTGTAGCCTTAGGGTCAGCCACATGTATGTTTTACGCATACAGATGATATTGCTGGGACATCATTAATAGAACATGTGCTTTAGGTTAATTTTAAGTAGGTAGATGTTATTTGTAGCACACCCAGGGACAAACAAGTCTTCTTAATGTAACACTCACCGAAGGATGCTGTGGACATCATTGCCCACATATGCAGTGGTATCCTGGGGGCAAATTTAGTGCTCTCTGCGCATTTTAAATCTATATAGCAATACTGGAAATTTTTTAACTTGGGAATTTATAGAAATGACATATCTCCAGCAGACTGGGAATGACAACCTATGCAATGAGAACTACAAGTTTTGATGCAGTTAATTTAAGTTGATTTAGATAAAACAAACTGGAAGTAATAGTTATTTGTAATTCTTCATTAAAAAGGGGTGAAGCGGTATGCTTAAGGGAAGATGTTCTGTTAAATTTGAATTTCCTCTTGTCTAGGTCCTATTTTTAAGCTCCCCTCTACTTTTGTCATCTCATATGTAATATAAGTTGCCATGAAGGTACAAAGTTGTGTTTAGAGAGTCTTTATTAATTGATAAGAAGATAGTTCAACACTCACTGCAAAAAATAATAATCGTTCACTGGTTTCTTGTGGGGGAAGAGATTCTGTGACTTTTCATGCTTCTGCAGATTCAGCTTTTTGATTGTAGTACTCTGCTAATCAGCCTGCCTTTCTCTTCTGCCTGAACTGCAGCAATTCGAGTTTTCAGGAGCCTCCTTACTGATGCCATCTTTGTTTACTGAAGATGTTTCCATTCTATTCAGGTATTCATTTCCACAGCCAGACCTTACCTGCTCTACACATTCTTGCATTTGTTAATTTGATAAGCTAGTCTATTTTCCAGCCTCCTCTCATTTTGGTTGAAAGAATAACTTTGAGATTGAAGTCCAAATTTAAAAAGCAATCCTCCAGTAGACAGAAGCATCCCAAAATTGTGCTTCTTGTGTGATATTAAAAACCTTAATTGTAAAGATCAGGATTTTTATTACTATTTAACCATTTCATATCCAATGTAGCCCAAAGAAACCTTGTTTTCCCTTTCTTTCAAAGGCACATATTTGTGACATTGTGAAACATTTTGAAGTTAAGTATGCAGCTGATCACAGCTGTCCCCTTAGCAACAGACTAATTTACCCACCAAATTGCCATATGGGCTAACAAATGACCCATAAAATCTTTCTCAGTCACTAATGCTAAAAGAGAACGTCCACTAGCCTACACATTTTAACTGAAGAAAAAGAAGTCCATATACCTACATGTTTATTTATCAAAGTGGCATGCAAGAACTGCTTTCATTGATTAATTTAGTCATTGGATGTTTATTGAACAAACATTATATGTCAAGTACTGTGGCTAAAAATACCACTAATAGACACTACGTGTTCAGCTAAGAAAAGAACTGACCCAGAAATGTTCTTCTGAAACCATACATACCTCTGAACATATTCTCAGGAAAGGAAATTGTGTTTTACAAACAGCACATTATAGACAAATGGGATCAATCCAAGAAGTTTCATTTTAATAACAAAGGAAAAAAGATGGAAAAAATAAATAGATTATCCTGTTAGTTCTTAAAGCCACCACCGGTCTACCACATCACTTCTTAGAGCTCATGCCCTTGTTAGTTACCAAGGGCAGGACCTCAGTAACTAAAACAGATGTAATCAATGCAGAGCAGTAGAACACATACACAGGAAGTTGAGTTTTAAGGCAGGATCATTTACTCATGTTGTGAAAAACGGAAATCTCTGTGGCACATGTATATCACATGGACTCCTCTGTTTGAAAACTCATCCACTTAAAATTTCTTATTTCATTTTAGGCATAATAAGCAAGTTGCTCTCAAAGCCCTCAATTGCTAATTGTTCTACTATAAAATGAAGTAATGTTCTGTTTCTTACGGTGGGTGTTGTATTTGAAATGCATTATTATTCATTTTTAAACGCTTAATCGTAAAATTTTTATTTCAAACTCAATGATTTACCCTGGGAAATTTCTAGCTAATGAAAATGTCAAATACAAAAAGATAGAATTGTTTAATCAGTTAAGTGCCTTACGTTTTTGACAAATACTAAGCTTACTTGTTGAACACTTGCTGCCAGAACTCAGAGCATTCTTAAAAACAGAAATGGAGAAAATCAGCCTCACTAAATGCATGATCCCTCATGACCTAAGTCAAGTCAGATCTTTCCTTTTGTCTCATTCTGGGTCTCTTCTCTGTGAAGGGTCATTTCTCTATTCTGTTTTGCTTCTATTGACTACATGTTAAATAAAAAAGAAAACTGAGGAAGAAGGCAGGCTTAGGTGTTACAGGTAGTTGAATGTGTGACTCTGAATAAACATATTTTGCCCTTCTAGTCTATGCTTACTCTTCAGCAAAAGTAGGAGATTGAATCAAATGATCTCTTAGATGCTATATTAGTTATGTCTCTCCAGAAAAAAAAAATATATATATATTTATATGTGTGTATATATTCATATAATATATATTATATATGTATATATAAATATATGTGTATATATTTATGTGTATATACACACACATATATAGATAAAAAATATATTTTTATGTGTATATACACAAACATATCTATATTTATACATACATATAAATATAAATGTATTTATAAATATATACATATACATATATTTATAAATATATACATATAAATATACAAATATATTTATAAATATATACATATAAATATATATTTATGTGTGTGTATGTATATATATATATATATATATATATATACACACACACATATACAAACACATACACACACACACACAGAATTATAATGAATTAGCTCAAGCATTTATGAGGGCTCAGATGTCCCAGGACCTACTGTCTGCAAGCAGGAGACCAAGGAAAGCTGGTGATGTAATTCAATTTAAGTTCAAAGGCCAGAGAAGTAGGGGCTGATGGTGTAAAACCCTGTCTGAGAGAGCAGGAGAATGAGATGAGATGTCCCTACTCAAGCAGTGAGGCAGAAAACAAAAGGATGTGAATTCTTCCTTCCTCTGCTTTTTGTTCTATTCTGGCACTTAATGGATTAGATGATATCCACCCATATTATGGAAAGCAATCTAGAGTACATGGATTCAAATATTAATGTCGTCTAGAAACAGCCTCACAGGCACACCTAGACATCATGTTTAATGTGGGCACCCTATGGCTCAATCAATTTGCAACATAAAATTAATTATCACAGATGCTTTCAGTTCATTCCTTCTATGGATTCAATTTGCAAAGTCATTTCATTTCCTTCCTTATTTCCTTATTTTCTTCATTCCTTCTTATGGAAAATATTTTGGAGAAAGAAAACTGTATCGATTTATTTATTTTTTCTTTTCTTTATAACAGTTTTATTGAGATATAACTCACACACCATACAACCTACCCACTCGTAAGTTGAATTTTAACCATAGATGTTTTAAAGCTAATAATTACTGTATCTTCCATGATTCCGATATGATGCTTGTTAAGAAGCTTATATTCAAGTAGAAAACTAAAACCAGATAGCCAACTAGATGCAGCCAGGAAGAGCATCTCCCATCGAGAGACCAGATTATCAAGACTGACACAAGCAGATCTAAGCAGATCTTTGGAAGGAGGGAACTGAGAGTGGGCAGAGAAAGGATGCAGACCCTGGGCTGGAGGAGGAGGTAGGCGGAAACATTGCATGGGGTTGCTGAGCACCAGAACTCATTCCTGATCCTTAGAGGCTGCTGGGGAGGGGCTGCGTTAAATAAGCAAGGAGTGGCCCACCTTCATCATGGACCTCTGGAATCCTTGCAGCAGGAGTCCCCACAACCCCCATGGACATTTGAGCTGGCAGGGAGAGCTGCTTTAAAAGGTAGTAGGGATAGGACTCTAGCCTGTATAGAGCCCAGAGGAGTTTGGTGTATGAATGGCTGCAGTGGAGCACAGCCACGGGTACCTATCCCCAAAAGTTCACCATGCTCCTCCAGGTGGCTTCAGCCTCTATTGACTGTCAGCCTAGACAGAGCAGGTCTGGCTTGCCCATGAGATATGGCCAGTCTGATATTAGCACTCGTCATCATGCGGGCCTCTTCCTGGGTCCCTGCCTGGCAGTGACTGCTTGCAGTCAATGTCAGATGCCCAACCAGGGTGCTTTTTGGCAGCCACTACCATAACTCTTTCACCAACAGACACCACCTAGCCATTAGAGAGCTTCTACAGGCAGGCCCATGACAGTGTGAACCCATCCACAGCCTACTCCACTGCTTTGTCCTCACACACTCACCTGAAGCTTCCCCCAACCTCTTTGCCAGCATGCACATATACACAGACCTTGGCATTGCCACAGCTTTATCCATACCAGCACATGCACAGACCTCAGCACCCCACTGCCACTGGTGCACACATACAGATCACACCACCCTGCCCACCGCTCACATATGTGTGTGCATGGACCTTACCATCCCACTGCCCCACTGCCACTGGAGCATGGACCTTACCATGCCACAGTCACCAGCTCATATGTGCACACATGGGCCCTGCTGCACACCACTGCCTTGCTGTAGCTGGGGTGCATGCAAGTGTGGACACCACTGCCTGCCACTGCCCCGACAAAGCACTTTTGTTGGCACTCCCCATTAGAGTTCTTGCCAAAGGACCAGGAATACTTCAGCCTCTCTAGAGTAGCAGCTGCTTAACCCTGAGGGGCCAGAGAACAAAGTTACAGTACTTCTCCCAGCCCACCAGTTTATAGTATGCAGCCCAGGAACCTAGCCCCCATAAAACAGTCCAGAAATGAAGCCAGTCAACTAGCAACTTCAAAGATGAAAGAAACAGCAGTCGACACAGATGAGAAAGAAGCAATGAAAGAACTCTGGGAACTCAAAAAGCCAGAGGGTCCTCTTACCTCCAGACAACTACACTAGCTCCCCAGCAATTATTCTTAACCAGGATGAAATGGCTGAAATAAAACACATGGAATTCAGAAACTGGATGGCATAGAAGAGCATTGAGATTCAGGAGAAAGATAAAACCCAATCCAAGGAATCTAAGAAATCCAATATAACAATGTAAGAGTTAAAAGATGAAATTGCCAATAGCTCTACCAAACTAATGCGATAGAGCTGAAAATCAAACAACAAGAATTTTATAATACAGGCAGAACTACTGCCAGTAGAACAGACCTAACTAAGGAAAGAATCTTGGAGGTCAAAGGCCAGTTATTTGAATTAGTCAGATAAAAATATAGAAAAAAGAATTTAAAATAATGAGCAAAATCACCAAGAAATATAGGATTATATAAAGAGAACAAACCTATGAATCACTGGTGTTCCTGAAAGAGAGGAGAAATAGCAAGCAACTTTGAAAACATATTTGAGAATAACACCTATGAAAATATTCCCACCTTTGTTAGAGAGGTCAACATTCAAATTCAGGAAATTTGAAGAACCCCTTCAACATATTATACAAGACAACCATGCCCAAGACAAATAGTCATCAAATTCACCAAGGTCAATGTAAAAATTATATATATAATAATAAAAATTATATATAAATTTAAATAAAAGCTAGAGAGAAGGGGCAGATCACCTATAAAGGACATTCCATCAGGCTAACCATGGATCTTTCATCAGAAATCCTAGAAGTCAGAAGAGATCAGTGTCCTATATTCTGCATTCTTATAGAAAAGATACTCTAACCAAAAATTGTATATCCAGTCAAAGCAACCTTCATAAGTGGAGGAGAAATATAATTATTTTTAGACAAACAATGCTAAAGGAAAGTGTCACCACCAGACCTGCCTTACAAGAGGTCATTAAGAGTACTAAACATGGAAATGAATGAATGTTACCAGCCACAACAAAAATACACTTAAATATATAGCCTATCAAACTATAAAGCAACTACACAATCATGTCTACATAACTATCAGCTAACAACGTAATGACAGGATCAATTCCACACATAATAATATTAACCTTGAATATAAATAGGCCAAATGCCCCACATAAAAGGCACAGAGTGGCAAGCTGGATAAAGAACCAAGACCCAACTGTATGCTATCTTCAATAGACCCATTTCACATGCAGTGACACCCATAGGCTCAAAGTAAAAAAAATAGGGAAAATTTTACCAAGCGAATGGAAAACAAAGAAGAACAGAGTGTGCCATTTATATTTCAGACAAAACAGACTTTAAACCAAGAACAATCAAAAAGGACAAAGAAGGGCATTACATATTGACAAAGGGCTCAATTTAACAGGAACACTTAATTACCCTAAATATACATGAACCCAACACTAGAGCACCGAAATCCATAAAACAAATTCTTAGCAACCTATAAAGAGACTTAGTTAACCACACAATAATAGTGTGAGATGTCAATGCCCCACTGACAGTATTAGACCATTGAGGAAGAAAACTAACAAAGATATTCAGAATCTAAGCTCAACACTTGACCAAATGGACCAAACAGACATCTACAGAACTATCCATTCAAAAACAATAGAATACACATTCTTCTCATCTGTACAAGGAGCAAACACAGTCTAAAACTGACCACGTACATGTTCAGCCATTGAGGAATTCTCAAAAATTAAAAAAAAAAAACAGAAATTATACCATACTCTTAGACCACAGAGCAATAAAAATAGAAATTATCACTAAAACAATCTCTCAAAATAATATATTATATAGAAATTTAAAACCTGTCAAGAAACCTGATCCTGAATGACTTTGGAGTAAACAATAAAATTAAGGCACAAATCAAGAAATTCTTTGAAACTAATGAACATAAAAATACAATTATCAGAATCTCTGGGACACAGCTATAGCAGTGTTAAAAGGAAATATTATAGTTTAAAACACCCACATCAAGAAGCTAGAAAGACCTTAAACTAACAAGCTAACATTATACCTAGAGAAAACACAGAAACAAGTACAAAATAACCACAAACTAGCAGAAGAAAAAAAGTGACAAAAATCAGAGCTGAACTGAATGAAATTGAGATGTAAAAAAAAACACACTAAAAATCAATGAAAATAAAAGTTGGTCCTTTGAAAGAAAAAACAAGATTCATAGACCACTAACTGGACTAACAAAGGAAAAAATAAGATACAAATAAACACAATCAGAAATGGCAAAGATGACAAAACCACCAATACTACAGAAATACAGAAAACCCTTATAGTCTACTATGAATGCCTCTATGCACACAAAGGAGAATTTCCAGAAGAAACTGATAAATTCCTGGAAACATACAACCTCCCAAGACTGAATCAGGAAGAAATGGAAACCCTGAACAGATGAACAATGAGTTGCAAAATTCAATCAGTAATAAAAACCCTACCAACCAGAAAAGATTCCGGACCAGATAGGTTCACAGCTGAACTTTATCAGATATATAAAGAAGAGCTAGTACTAATTCTACTATAATTATTCCAAAAATCTGAGTAAAAGGGACCCCTTCATAACTCACTCTATGAGGCTAGCATCATTCTGATACCAAAATCTGTCAGAGTCACAAAGAAAGAAAAAACTTCAGGCCAATATCCTTGATTAACATTTGCAAGAATCCTCAACAAAATGCTACCAAACCTTATCCAGCAGCACATCAAAACACTAGTTCACTACAAGCAAGTAGGCTTTATTCTTGAAAGTCTGGCTCAATATACACAAATCAATAAGTGTGATTCATTGCATAAACACAGTTTTCTAAAAAGCTACATGATCATCTCAATAGATGCAGAAAAGGCTTGCAATGAAATTCAACATTTCTTTATGATCAAAACTGTCAACAAATCAGGCACTAAAGGAACATACTTCAAAATAATAAGAGCCATCTATCACAAACTCATAACCAAAATCATACCGAATCAGGGAAAGCTGAAAGCATTCTCCTTGAAAACCAGAAAAAGACAAGGACACCCTCTCTGACCACTCCTATTCAACACAGTACTGGGAGTCCTAGCCAGAGAAATCAAACAAGAGAAAGAAAGAAAAAAAAAGACATCCAGATAGGAAAAGAGGAAGTCAAAATATCTCTCTTCACAGATTATGTGATTCTATATGTAGAAAACCCCATAGTCTCTGCCAAAAGTCTCCTAGATCTACTAAACAATTTTAGCAAAGTTTCAGCATTAAAAAAAAAAAATCAATGTTCAAAAAGCAGTAGCATTTCTATACACATGATGTAGTTTAGATTTGTGTCACGGCCCAAATCTCACGTTGAATTAGAAGAGGGGTTTGGTGGGAGGTGATTGGATCATGGGAGCAGTTTTTCCCCTTTCTGTCCTCATGACAGTGAGTTCTCTTGAGACCTGTTCACTTAAAAGTATGTGGTACGCACCCCCCACACCTTGCTCCATCATGTTAAGATTTACTTACTTCCCCTTCCTCCATGATTGTAAGTTTGCTGAGGCCTCCTGGCCATGCTCCCTGTTAAGCCTGTGGAACTGTGAGTCAATTAAACTTCTTTTCTTCATAAATTTCTCAGTCTCAGGTAGTTCTTTACAGCACTGTGAAAATGGACTAATATAGGAATTTGGTACCAGGATGGGGGTACTGCTATAAAGATACCTGAAAATGTGGAAGCAACTTTGGAGCTGGGTAACAGGCAGAGGTTGGAACAGTTTGGAGAGTTCAGAAAAAGGAAGATGTGGGAAAGCTTGAAAACTTCCTAAAGACTTGTTGAATGGTTTTGACCAAAATGCTGATAGTCATATGGGCGATGAAGTTCAGGCTAAGGTAGCGTCAGACAGATATGAGAAACTTATTGGGAATTTGAGCAAAGATCATTCTTTGTGTGTTTTAGCAAAGACACTGGTGGCATTGGGGGATCTGTGGAACTTTGAACTTAAGAGAGATGATTTATGGTATCTGGCAGAAGAAATTTCTACATAGCAAAGCATTCAACATGGCTCCTTCTAACGGCCCATAGTCATATGTGTTTACAAAGGATGGTCTGAAAATGGAACATATATTTAAAAGGGAAGCAGAAAATAAAAATCTGGAAAACCTGAAGCCTGACCATGTGGTAGAAAAGTAAACACCATTTTCTAGGGAGAAACTCAAGCCAAGCCAGCTTCAGGAATTTGCATAAGTCAAAAAGAACCAAATGTTAATAGCCAAGAAATGAGGAAAATGAATCCAAGATATGTTTGAGAACTTTGATGCAGCCTTCCCATCCCAGGCCAGGAAGCCTCTGAGGTAAACAGGTTTTGTTGGCCAGGCCCATGTCCCCACTGCTCTGTGCAGCCTCAGGATATGGTACCCTGCATCCCAGGCACTCCAGTTTCAGCCATGACTAAAGGGGGCCAAGGTAAAGCCTAGGTCACTGCTTTAGAGAATGCAAGCCTCAAATTTTGGCCAACCACCACCTAGATCTCAGATCATGTATGGAAACACCTAGATGTCCAGGCAGAAGTCTGCTGCAGGGGAGGAGACCTCATGGAGACCCTATACTAGGGCAGTGCAGATGAAACATGTGATTGGTGACCTCATTGGGGAACTGCCTAAAAGAGCATTGAGAAAAGGGCCATCATGCTCCAGACCCCAGAAAGGTAAATCCACCAATCACTTGCACTGTGTGCCTGAAAAAGTTGCAGGTACTCAACACCAGCCTGTGAATGCTGCCCTGGGGGCTGTACCCTGCACAGCTACAGGGGTGGAGCTGCCCAAGTCCTTGGGAACACACCCCTTGAATTAGTGTGGGCTGAATGTGAGAAATGGAGTCAAAGGAGATCATTTTGGAGCTTTAAGATTTAATGACTGCCCTGCTGGGATTTTGGACTTGCATAGGGCCTGTAGCCCCTTTATTTTGGCCAATTTTTCCCATTTGGAATGGGAGCATTTACACAATGCCTATACCCTCATTGTATCTTGGGTATAACTAACTTGTTTTTTCACTACAGATCCATAGGCAGAAAGGAGTTGCCATGTCTCAGATGAGACTTTAGACTGTGGACTTTTGAGTTAACACTAACATGAGTTAAGAGGAGGATTGTTAAGAAGGGCTAATTGTATTTTGCAATGTCAGAAGGACATGAGATTTGGGAGAGGCCAAGGGTGGAATGATGTGGTTTGGATCTGGGTATCTGCCCAAATCTCATATCAAATTGGAGAAACCTGATGGGAGGAGATTGGATCATTGGGGTGGATTTTCCTCTTGCTCTTCTCATGATAGTGTGTAAACTCTCACAAGATCTGATCATTTAAAAGTATGTGGCACCTCCCCTTCACCTTCTCTCTCCTGCACTGCCATGGTAAGGCATGCTTGCTTCCCCTTTGCCTTCTGCCATGATTGCAAGTTTCCTGAGGCATCCTAGCCATGCTTCCTGTTAAGCCTGCAGACGTGAGTCAATTAAACCCCTTTTTATCATAAATTACACAAGCTCTGATAGTACTTTATAGCATTGTGAAGACAAACTAATACAACATTAATAATGTCCAAGGGGAGAGCCAAATCAAGAACACAATTCCATTCACAGTAGCCATAAAGAGAATAGAATACCTAGGTATACAGCAAATCCATGAGGTAAGAGATCTCTACAATGAGAATTACAATACATTGCTGAAAGAAATCAGAGATGACACAAACAAATAGAAAAATATTACATACCAGTGGATAGAAGGAATCAATATTGTTAAAATGGCTATACTGCTCAGAGCAATTTACAGATTCAATGCTATTTCTATCAAACTACCAACAACATTCTTCACAGAACTAGAAAAAAAAAACTCTTTGAAAAGTTATATGGAATCAAAAAAGAGCCCAGATAGCCAAAGCATTGCCAGGTAAAAAGAACAAAGCTGGAGGCATCATGTTATCTGACTTCAAACTATACTACAAGGCTATAGTAACAAAACCATCATGGTATTTGTATGAAAATAGACATGTAGACCAATGACACAGGTTAGAAAACTCAGAAATAAAGCTGCTAAAGCTGCACACTTACAACCATCTGCTTTGACAAAGTAGAAAAAAACAAGCAATGGGGAAAGCACTCCCTATTCAATAAATGGTACTGAGATAACTGGTTAGCCATACACAGAAAATTGAAACTTGATCTTGTTCTTTTATCAGGTACAAGATCAACTCAAGATGAATTAAAGACTTAGATGTGGAACATAAAGTATAAAAACCCTAGAAGAAAACCTAAGAAAAAGAGTTGAAGTTTGGAAGACTCTACCTAGATTTGGAGGCCCTGACAAAGATTTTATAATGAGGACCCCAAAAGCAATGGTAACAAAAACAAAAATTGGTAAGTTGGACCTAATTAAACAAAAGACCTTCTGCACAGCCAAAGAAACTATAAACAGAGTATACAATCCACAGATAGGGAGAAAATATTTGCAACCTATACATCTAGCAAAATCTATATGCAGCTTTAACAAATTAACAAACAAGAAAAAAAATCCAATGAGCAAATAGATAAATGACATAAACAGACACTTCTCAAAAGATATATATGTGGCCAACAATCCTATGAAAAATACTCCAAACATCACTAATCATTAGACAAACACAAATCAAAACCACAGTGAGCTACCATCTCATGCCAATCAGAATGGCTACCATTAAAACATCTAAAAATAACAGTTGTTGGTAAGGCTGTGGAGAAAAGGGAACATTTATACAGTGCTGGTGGAATGTCAATTCGTTCAGCCACTTTGTAAAGCAGTCTGGAGATATCTTAAAGAACTTAAAACAGAGCTACCATCCAACCCAGCAATCCCATTCCTAGATATATAGCCAAAGGAATATAAATCATTTACTGTAAAGATACATGCACACATATGTTCATCACAGCATTATTCACAATAGCAAAGACAGGAACCAACCTAGATGCCCATCAGTGGTGAACTGGATAAGGAAAATGTGGCACATATACACCATGAAATACTATGCAGCCATAAAGAAAGAATAAAATCATGTCCTGTGCAACAGCCAGGATGTAGCCGGAGGCCATCGTCTTAAGCAAGCTAACACAGAAACAAAAAACCAAATACTGCATGTTCTCACTTAGAACTGGAAGCTAAAGGTTGAGTACACATGGATACTAAGAGGGAAATAATAGACACTGGAGCCTACTTGAGGGTAGAGGTTAGAGGAGGGTAAGTATCAAAAGATTACCTATTGGGTACTGTGCTCATTACCTGGGTAATGAAATAATCAAACCCCCACAAAACACAATTTACCCATGTAACAAACCAGCAAATGTACCCCCTGAACCTAAAATAAATAACGGAAAGAAAAACAAAGGATAAATAAGAAACACCAAAAAAAAAAAGAAAGAAAAATCATACAATGATTTAGCTTGCATCCCAAGCTAAAAGCATCCCAGATCTATTTTTTCATCTCAGAATGCTCTCCTAATGGCCAGAATCCATTTTTCTTCCTTGTTGCTGGAAATTTCTTCCTGAATATTCAAAAAGAGTAATTCAGTCTCATAAACTCTTCAAGTTTCCCTTAAAAGTATATTTTTTCATGTACCATTATCTTGATGGAGGAAACTTCTATCTATCTTGTTCCCCATTTTTGAAGGCTAATCAGCACATTTTAAGGGTGCTTCTCCTTTGGTCTCCAACCTGCCATCAGTTTACAAGATTATCCAAACTAATTTCTAAATATTTATCTTCTTCTCTTCTTCCTACACTTAATTAGTTACATTTATCATCTTGCATTATATTAAAACAAGTAATGGGTGGTGCAAAAGTAATTGCAATATAATATTTGTTTATAAGTTTCTTTTTTATCCTTATTAAACTGACAACCCATGAAACTTCTTAAGTTTTTGTTCTGAGCATGTTTTATAATACTTGGCACTCAACGGGTGTGCAATAAATTGAGTCATACTCCTAATAATTAAACAGTGGGGAAATAAGTGTTTACTATTTCCTCGTGAATTGAAACTTTATGAGTTTTAAAGTTTTTAAATCTTCAAGGACAGAGCTTAACATCCTAGAACAATAAGATACGCACATTTACTCTGACACACATAATTTTCTTCATTTGCAAAATCTGCCCCCAACAACTGCTCTTTCTTAAATTCTATCTCCATACCCTTGTCCCCATGCTATGACTATATCATTTCCCATTCTTTTGAAATGCAGCTAATTTAGGAAACTGGACACCATCCCATATAAAAGAATAATTTATACAATCCAAATCCTACAAACATGTATTCTCTGCTTGCCAGGAGAACAAGTTGTGTGTAAAGTTCTGTTAAGCCTTCTTCTTCCCACAGAAGAGCACCTAAAGGAGGTGACAGAATGCTGGAACATGCAGCATTATGCTTGGAATGTTTCTCTGCCCAATTGGCCTGAATTTATGAGTACATAATAACCCTCTGTATGCATTTTTGAACAAAGACAGCATTATAAAATAAGCCTGAGTAATATCCAGGCTGCTTTGTTTTATGGGGATCTTTATAGCATGAGCATGTTGTGCAACAATTGCATGGGGTATGCACAGATGTTTACATTCATTTATACTTCTCTGGGTAGTAGCAACAATATGAATGCAGTTTGGACAGCCTCATTAAGAATAATACTTGGACTCACTTTATTACATAAAAAGGAAATGTGTTTCTTCCCACTTCTAATTCACTTTAGAAATCAAGAATTAAGTTGGCCAATAGGTGATTACATCTCCCTTTCCAAACTCTTTTCTCAGATCATTATTATATTTCCTTTCCCATTCCAGTTTCTTGGTTTCTCTGCTGTTTTGTATTTTAAGTAACTAATCAGCTCCAGGAGCAGAACATTACTGCTGCTCAGGGCCTGCTAGTTTTTTTCTTACTGTCTACTTTCTTGAATTAATGCTATAATAATTTGGATGCCATTACACTATGCCAGAACAATCATTCCTCTGCTATGGGTACCAGTGGAGAACAGTTTGTAAGTAATATTGCAATTTCCTGATTCAATAAGTGGGTAATTTGTTCCAGTGAGCAAAATGTGCATGACTTTCTTATTATGAAAATAAATGAAGTAAGATATTCACCTGGATTTTCAGAACTCTGCTATGAGGTATGTTTTAGATTTTAGAAGATATTAAGAAAGACAAAGAGGTAAAAACTCTGGAAAGCAATGCGAGATTCCTTGATGGCATCTCAGTTGCAGCTAGCAAAGAGTTCAGTCTATCTGCTTTATAAACTTCCAGGCTTCTCAAAATACAATTTTCAATTCACAAGCATCCTGTATAAGCTAAAATCAATCAGGGCCCACCTGAAATGGCCATTCTTACCTAGGTTCACTCCAGGCAAGAGGGACACCTAGAGGACATTTCCTGCTCAGGCAGCCGATACATACCAACATTTTAAAATCTGTAAGACTTCTGGGGACTTGGAGTAGTCACAAAGTATAAAATTAATTTTTTCTCTTACAAAATTGTATCCCAACCACCCATTGTTTTAGTAACATATTTAGCCAAAACTTCCAAATCCAGCTGTCTATTCAGTCATATAATCTGCTTTTCAAAATTTCTCTAAACCAGAGTATCTCTGCCTCGCCACTAGTGACATTTGGGGCTGCATAAGTCTTTGTTGCAGGGAGCTGTTCTGTGTGCCGTACACTGTTTAGCAGTATCACTGGCTTCTACTTGCTGGATGCCAATAGCACCCTCACCAAAGTCGTGGCAACTGAAACTGTTTCTGGACATTACCAAATGGCCCCTAGGAGGCAAAAAAATCACCACTGGTTGGAAAACACTGTTTTAAATAAAACCAACTCAGGTATACAAAAAAAAAAAAAAAAACATTCTAGTGTTGCTTAACTCCCAGTACACCAGAGTGACATAACAGTGGCACACATTGGGGAAAATGCATGGTTTTAGAATCAGCCCACTCAGGGTTCAGTTTCATCATCTGTAAAAATAGTAGATCATAAAATGCTACATTTGAAGGTAGCTGAAACTTAATGTATGCAAAATACTAGCAAAATATCTGGAGCATATTAGTTATTTTAAAAGGACTAATTTCTTTTATTATCAGCAAATGGGATCTATTAAACCATTACACTTTACTTTCAGCCTCAGGATAATTGTTAGGGTCCATTTTAAAGTCCATCTTCATTGAGAAATGAAGATGATATAGAATATTGGACTAAATTTATACTAATCGCAGAACATTCTTTAGACTTAGTTTTCTACACAGGTTTACCTATCTTAGGCCTAAAATACAGTTGGCAACTGCCTCCTTTGGTGGAACAAGTTCTAGGGCTGGTAGACTCGCAGTTAATAGTTTCAGCCTGGCTATGAGGACAGTCTCCAAGTAGAAGAGAAATCCCCCATCATGGTCAGGCAAGTTCCCATAACCAGTGGT